>VVHJ01007055.1:9691-20731 GCA_015107715.1 Tylochromis polylepis
AATCTTAGTTGGAGATTTTCCTCCTTCTCCATGCGGATGAATAGATTAAAACTGCCTAAGATGTTAAATTTGTCTTGGGCCCATTGCCTGTGAATATACTAATGAAAATTACTCATTTGATCTAAATCACTAACTAGTTCTAGCATTTTACTGCTATTACTACAGTATTTGCATTGATTGATGACGAGATTTCTTTTCTTGTTTTCTGGATTTATTCTTCTCATCCATTTATAATTCAGCATTTGTCTCTTTAAGAGCACACAGTTGTTGTAAGTAATGGATGCTTTGCTTAAAGTGCTGATAGAAGTGCAGTGGGAAAGTCTTAAATGGAATTGTTTCTTCTGTGGGCATACTGTTTTATTACAAGACAGTATAATTTCCATTTTCTCAGTAATGGTTAGGCCTGTCTATAAAGAAAAAAGACATTTATGTGTTTTTACAGTTTATTTTCAATCATACATTAGGTTCACTCTCGTTATTATGATATTGATTCCTCACAGGTAAATGGCACCATCAGAGAGGTATTTATCAATTTTTCAATGCTGGTTCATAAAAGCTTATTTCCCACTTCCTCTGCAAACGTGGCTATGGTTCTGTTTTTTCTATGGTGGAGTTTGGGTAAGGAGGAGGACTCAATGTCATATAGAATTGCACCACATCAATTAGCAAAGTCTTGTTGTCATACAGCGGACATGTTTTGTGTAATCGTGAGTATTTAGTGTAAAGTAGATCAACAGCTTGATTATCTTTGTAGCATCAAAGTGAAAAATACCAACATTTTCTAAAGATACCACATATGTTTACAATGCGGTTTATCACTTGTTTTTGGTGAGTTAGTTTTCTGACTCTGTCCCTTTAAGTTGCAAATTAGCTTTTGTTTACATTTCTTTTCTTTCTCTTTTTTTCTTTTCCTAAAGTGAGATCACTTTTCAAGTGTTAATTTTATCAAAAGGCTAGTTGTTGCTTGCAGCAGTATAATAGAACACAATTATGTCAATTTGGGAATTCTAATAATAATGCATAAGAGAAAATTAAGTTGCCTTGTTGTCTGTATTGCCTGTAGAACGCAGATTAGTTAAATTACCAGAGCGCACACACAACCCCCTATGAGTATTCAAGATACATCTTGTAGTCTTGTAATTTAATTCTGGTAACTTTTTAGATGCCTTATTACAAAATCTGTTGTTTCCATTGATCTTAGCCTCACAAGTATTGGTCAGAAGAAAATGTGAAATGTTTACCTTCAGCAAAAATTACAGAGAATACGGTCATTAAAATATTATATACATTTTTGGAAATACAAAAATGAGGAAATACATTTTTGTAACTGTGCTGGGTTATAAACATTGCTTGCTATAAACAGTTAATGGTTAGATTTAACTTTCATGATTTATTCTTTCATGGTCTATAATACATTCTGAGTTTATGCAAATTAAAGGCTTATGGGACAAAATGCAATTTAATATAAAAAAAAAAACAACAACAAGAAAATGTTTTTAGTAATAGATAAAGGGGTCCAATTTCACTGCAATTACTTGTATGTGACAAATAAAGTTCTATCTATCTATCTATCTAAAGTCTTGAGTGAAAGTGTGTTGAAGAGGTTCATCATGCTACAGTGCGGAGACCACTACAGGATTTTACATTATTTAGTCACCAAGATGCTGAATCTCTGAGATTGTCAGTGACATGATGACAGTATTAACACCACATTTTCATGTTCTCGAAATTCAGTTAAACTGAAAGAAGTGATATAGTTCATGAGAATGAATTTGATAACACCCAAGTAGAAAAAAAGAATCAGACTTCATTTAATGGAGTCGTCTCTTTATCAGTCTTTCTAAAGACTTTGTGTCACACAGCATTCCCAGGACAACTTAATCCTAAATGGTTAACACAGTAAATATGGCCACTCAGGCTTTAAGCAACAAGACATTATGAGGGGAAGAAAATCTTGGAAAGCTGAAAAGGGAATTGTAGCTGCTCAGGTAATTTAAAGGCTATTAACTATCCAATTAAAGCACCTTGGTGGCCAAAGCACCTTGTAGGCAAATAAAACTCAATTAATAGACAATTATTTGTATTTGGTTTGGCATAATAGGCTTATTTATAAAGCCAGCTGTTTTCCTTTGAAGAGAATATATCCTTAATGCTTCTTAGCAAACTCACAACAGTCTCTGTTGTGTTAATTTGTTTTGATAGCTTAGTTTAAACAGCACGAACACTCGTGGGTCTTTTTTTTTTTTTCTAGAAGTAAAGCTTTAACACCGCTGATGTAGCTTTTATTTTTACCCACTCTTGTTTAGCCAAGAAGTTGGCATGAATTTATTACACATCCAGTGCAGAGTTTTGCTCCATAAGAAAGTGAAGATTTCGTATAGTAGACAGTAGATGGAAGTAGATGTTTGCTTCTGATTGTGCAAGATTTAATCAACGCTATCGGTGGTGGTGTGGATAATCACGCTTTCACTGTGTGGCACTCAAATTAGACACCACAGAAGCAACGCATACCTGCAGCCTTCAGATGGGCCCAAAGACAGCTAATCAAGAGAAAAGGAGGACCTTCATAAGCAAAATCTGGCACATAATAATCAAATCAAAAAAACAAAACAAAACATCTGTACATAGATCACTGATGATTGACAAAAGTACAATTAAAGTTGAGCACAGCAGCAAACGTGTATTTGTTAGACATAAATTTAGAGGAGAACTTAAAGGTGCTCCTTCACCAAGTAATGACGTAAACAGTACAGAGCCTATGTGCTGCACCCATAGCATGTTTCTGATTAGGTCCTTACTGTGATTAGTGCAAAAGATGCTGAATCTTGACATTAAAATTGCACTTCAATGACATCACCAACCACCATCAGCAGATTGGTGAAAACTACTGCAAAATGCCAAGTAGGTGCAGACAAGGAACAAAACCACTGTGGTGTAGGGACAAGCACTTTGCATGTATGTGCACGCAGAAAAAAATAGAGCTGTCCATTTCCATTTGACCTCCACGTTCAAACACAGTTGGAACACTTACAGCAGCAGGGAGAATCGGAATATTCACGGTCAGGCCCTCTGATGATGGCTGAGTATAAAATTCAGCAGCCGAAAATATGACAAAAGCTTTATTCATGGCATAACATCTTGGAGTGAATCCTACTCCACCTACGCTGGATGACAAAATTGGTGCCAGGAGCAAATTACATAACATTTTACTGATCTGCCAATGACAACCTGCCAACCTTTCACATACTCCTGTTCAAACCGTCCAAGCCAATTTGTTGACACATAATATTACTTGTTTGTTCTTTTTTGTCTATTTATTTATTTTTACCTTTTTGGGGGGGTTAGGGCGAGGGTTGCCATTTTATCATTGTACAATGTTGTCATTAAATTAAAACAAATTACTCTGTCTGTACTACATTCTTATATGCCCACCATTGTTCAACACAATCTGCATTTTACAAAGAGAATAGCTATGTGACGATGACACTCAGTCTCCTCCGAGACTCTGAGTCATACTTCTGTGTCCTATGTGCTTAGTGCCTTTAGCTGCAGTTTTTAAGTAAACATAATTCAGATGAGTGACTCCATTCATCATGGAGTCACTCATCTGCTCCAACCTTCCTCTGTGCTGGGGTTGTATTTAACAAAAGTAGTCACAGACCTGGTTTATCATGTTGCGCAGCTGAAGAGTGGCACATTTTATCTCCATGAATATGTCTTATTTTCTATGTATAACTTCAGACTTTTATATCAGTCGGTGGTAAAATAAGAAAGATTAGTTAAGTTTGGAGAGAAAACAGAAAGAAGGGTAGGTTTAAATATCAGGACTCTGTTGATTCTTCTTATTTGACTTTCTTTTCACTTGATTACATCCTCCCTCTAAATTACATTCTTTGTTTACCTGATTTAATTTCCTCTCTCTTAGCATGTGAAGCCTCCTCAAATAAAGGAATTTTTAAACATAAATTTTAGTTTTTTTGGTTTGTACTGATTCTGCTTCTCATGCATGCACAAATGTAATCATTGTAATTAGTTTCATAGTTTCTCAAGGCCAGAATGTGCATTACAGTCTGCACATAGACAGTTGCAGTTACTACTGGCGTGGAGCTCTTAAATAAGTTGGGTAATGCCTTTGCTTGTCTCTAGTCACTTACGTAATATACAAACAGTATCAGCAGATCTGGAGCAGAAAGTGTGGCTACAAATGCTTTTTAATTAATGTAGGTTGCTGTTGGTTTGAGTGATGCAGCACATCGTTGATTTATTGCTAAATAATAAATTATCAATTTTCCAACTTTTTATTTCTGTAATTTTAAATTGGTTGGTGTTTTGTAGTGTTTATCTCTGTCTGTCTCTCGCACACGCAGCGCGCACACATGCACACGCGCACACACACACGCACACACCATTTGGATGCCTTACATGTTTGTCACCTTACCCTGTGACACTGTGAATACTGTTTTTCCACCATTTTGTGACATTTATTACACTACAGCCGTTTTCACACATGAACTGTCATGTAGCACATTGAAGGAGATGGTCCGCACTACTGGAAGTAGTCTATTTATTTATTTGTATTTATTTATTTATTTTTTGGATGAGGAAGCTTCCTGGATAGAATGTGTGGGAGGCAACACACTCTCTTGCTCGCAGTTAATACACCAGACAATTAGCTGCACTATTTGTACATCAGCACAATCAGACATCACACGGACCTAGGTAGGTGTATTAGGTAGCTGACAAGTTAAAGACTGGCTGATATCCCGTCTTACTGTTTCAGACATTTACATTCTCCTTTGCACCTCTGGTGTAGTGAAGTTCACGGCTGCAGCATATGTGTAAAAACAGCTTAAAGCTTAATGCAAGGTGAGACACTATTATACAGATTTGTGAACCAGTATACAGTAGATAATGTAACAGTTTCCAACTCTAGAACGAATGAAAAACGCAGTGTAAAACAGTGTTCAAGAAAGGTACAGTTAAAAATTGGTAAAAAGAAATTTTGCATAAACTAATTAAATAAAAATGGAAAGTAAGTCAGATAAGCACAGCATCATCGTGACAAAAATCCATTACACAGATCTGTGTAATGGAATTTTAACTAGAGCAGCCAGAGCACTAGTGATGAAGCAAATGAAAAATCCTAAAACAGCTTTTCTTGATTTTTTTTTTCCTCTCTCTTTTTTTTCTACTGTTCACAAACTTGCCTTGCCCATGTGGAAACCCCCTTGTGCTCCACTTGTCAGTCACTGTAAAAAATTTAAATTACTTGCAATATCATGCCCAGAATAGCTGCAGAGTGCAGATGTGATGTCACCACTCATGGAGCATGAACATGGAGCTCTGCCACTGAAGATGCAAGCTTCTTTTCTGTTGATTTGTGAATTTCTTACAAGCCTTTCTCACGCCGTTTAACAATTTAATTCAGTTTAATTCAGTACAGTTTTATTTACATAGCACCAATTCACAACAACAGTCACCTTAAAGTGCTTTATATTGTAAGTTAAAGACCCTACAATATTAGAAAGAAACCTCAATAATCACACAGCTCCCTATGAGCAAGCACTTGGAGACAGTGGGAAGGAAAAACTCCTTTTTAAGAGGGAGGGGCAACCATCTGCTGTGACCAGTTGGGAGTGACGTGAAGGAGAAGAGATCAGAGAGACAGGAGAAAAGGCAAACTATGGAGAGAGAGAGAGCTATAGTTTAATAATTGCTAATGATTAAGTACAGCAGTGATGTATAAACACACAGAGATGAGAGAAGAGAAACTACCATGTTACCAAAGAATCTTATGCTCCCATTTGTAAGATGTAGCCCATACGGATTGCTATTCTTTTGTCAGTTTTTGCTTATTCATTTTAAGCTGTAGGATTATAAAAAGTATTGATCAAATTTTTTCAACCTACATTTGCATGTTTATACTGATGTTAGGATCATGTTTGTAATTCATGCACCACATACTGTTTTTTTTTTGTTTGTTTGTTTGACCTGTAGAACTGTAACATAAAATATAAAACTTTTCAATGATTATTTTTGAAAACCACACAGTGCCTCCGTTTTTAAAAAATCTTTTTTCTGATTTCAATTATTGTTCTCTGAGTGACTTTCGATAACTTACTGCATAACTGTTATACAAATTCCATTTCATATGAGCGTACTATTATTAATTTGAAACCTATATTCTATATCCACCAAGTGGTGTAGCGTTACGTTTCATTGCTTCCTCCTTTTCAGCATTACCTGTTGTGTTTGTCTGATGATCAATTTAAATAATTAGCCATTCATTCCATTCTGTTTTCACACTCTGTTTGGACACTTTTTAGCATTTTTAATAATAGCGTTATTAAAATGAATCTAATTTAATGATATTGAAAATAAATGGTTTCAGAATTTCTAAATGTTTGTTTACAGAGGGGGTTACATGCAGTTAATGTAGAATGTTACATTATTAGTAGGTTCCTTTGGTTTAGAACAACCCAAATCTATTGAAATACATTTTGTCAGCGTTTATATAGGGCACAAGCACTAAAAGCAACAATATATTTAGCAGATTTCCTTATCTACAGATCACATTTATTTGCCTATTCTTGTAATTGGCTTGCTAATGAGTTGATTAAGACCTTAAATGCTGTGGGTGGTCATCTGTTTTAGCAGCTGGGACAAACTAGGCAGTAAAAGGCACTTCCTGAAGCTGTCAGAAGCTACAGCAGTTGGGCATGGTCCAAGGGGTCCTAAGTAAAGGTTCCCTTTTGCTGCTGTAATATAGTGAGCGAAGGCAAAAGCAATCAACTCTGGCAGCCAGAGAAACTTCTCTGGCCATCTCAAGCTGTGGCTTTCTGTCTGCAGAGGCCCTGTGTCTGGCTTCAGGTGGACGTGGTGTGGGTAAGGCAGCATTAATTAAACGCAGTGAGACAGTAAAACCTTTTGTGTGCAAGACTAATGGCTTCTGAACATGACTACCTTGACCTCATTTACGTTATGACTTTGACCATGTTTAGAGGACTTTAATCTTTTCTGGTCTCACTGATGAATTCTTTCTTAGAGGAAAATGCAGTAATATTCAGTCCAAGACCCTTGTGCAGCTCATCTTTGTCTTTTTCGTCAAGCATTTCAATCCTACCTTTAGTCTTAAATAGCGTCAGGTACTAGCTTCTCAAGTGGTACTTGATTCAGCAGCACAAAATGTTTTTTTTTTGTGATACTAATACATGTCTTAGATGAATCCAGTTGAATCAGGCAATGGCCGTGATAATGCTCTTTACAACGGCTTTTCCTCTCCCCATTATACATTCCTGCACATTCAATCACAGCAGTGTCTTGGCCATTAACCCACAGCAGGACCACTATGCCTCGGCACCCATTACTGAACTGGCATTAGAGAGTTGAGGGGGAAAAAAATGAAGTGTCTGGTGTGAAGTGTGTGTAAAGCACAAACTGTGACTCTCTGAAGCAGTGGACGTTTACTGCTTGTGTAGGGCTGTGGCTGATATGTTAATATCACTAATTGTTTCCTAATTAGATGCGAGTCAGTGAGTCGTGTTTTAATACTCTTCAGGGATCATTACAGAGAGAGATGAAAATCATCTCTCCTGATAAATGACAATCAGGTCAGCTGGAATTTCAACATCAAGACAGTAGGACTGATGGAAAAATGGGGAGAGCGCCAAACTGATGGCTTTTGTGCGCTGTAGTCATGTTACTTAAGCAGTGTTATTTTCAGCGTACTGCAGAGTTCCATCAAAAGTTAATTACACATTAATAGGAGGTCTTTGTGGAGATTTAACATTCACTGACAGCATGTGATTGGAGCCAATAAGCCTTAACAGACAAAACTGCGCATAGTCAGACATAAGAGTTCTGGTAATATACTGAAATATAACAAGAAAGCCTAAAAAATGATTCATGTTTTGCTTTTAAGGCAACAGACCACTCTGACAACTATGCTGTTTTATATTTTATATTACTGACAAGTAGAAAAGTTGAGATGGACACAGTGTACATATGAAAAAGGAAGGATTGGTTCAGGTTGGATTCATTTCTTGACTGGCAGGGGTTTTATATATTTCCACAGGAGGGGGTATTAACAGTCACCAGAATGAGGGACATATTCATATGCTTGCTGCACAGTGCGCAAATTTGATCTCTAATCACTTATCTCTCAGTGTAACTTTTGTAGTTTGGAGAATGGCAGTTATGTTAGATAAAGGATGTGAAGAGAGGTTGTTTGGAATTTGAAGAGATTTATAGTAATTTGGCAGGCTCCTGATGGGATGCGTATTTGCTGTACTGTAATGCTTCCATACACCCTAACACGTCACCTGTTTTTCTCTTTTTATTTTTTTCCTTTGTTTTTAAATTTGAGCATTGTAACCTGTAATTATCCCCCCCCCTTTTTCCCATTGAACATCCCAAAAAGGTGTTTTGTTGTTTTTATTTCTCTAAACCAGTGCCAGGCATTTGCCTTTTCTATTCTATCTCAAAGTCATTTCAGTTGTTTGTATTGTTCTTCCCAGCTGGGATGAGGTGGCGGAGACAAAGGCAGATGTGTCCCTGTTTGTTTTTGAAGTGTCAGAGTTAAGTCTTGTGTGTGTGTGTGTGTGTGTGTGTGTGTGTGTGTGTGTGTGTGGGTTCTGCTTCTGTGTGATGTTGCCTGTGTTTGGGTGTGTTTCATTTCCCCCCCATGTGTTGTCTCTGTTTGTGGTCCACAGGTCCTCCGCTGCATTGTTCATCCGCCTCCTCCTCCCCTGTTGAGCAGCTCCATTACCCTCCCCCTTCCATTGCAGCCAATGAGAGCCAGGGAGGGTTGCTAGGTAACTGTGCGGCTCAGCCAGCCCAGGACTCTGACTCTGAGGATGAGTTTGGCCCCAATTCATTCTTAGTTAAAACTGGCTCAGGGAACCTGTATGCTCCTGCTACTGCTACTGCTGATGGTGAGTTGGTTTTCAAACTACTGTTGCTTTGTGGAGGTTAGCCTTCCCTTGCTCCTGGATATGTTGTGTTATAGGTCATGTGGATGGCTATAGGCAAGAAAATGTCCCTTTTTTCTGAGCACCACGAGAGAGAGTAGAAACTTTTGAGTCGATATGTTGCCTCAGGAAATGCACAGCACTCTCTGAAGCAAGGTCTGCAAAGTTCAGAGCCTCACACAAAGAGATGGACGATTTTGGTTCAGCAGGAGATATTTGTCACAGATATTTCTCTTCAATTTCAATGTTTGATGGTGAGAGTATCCATCTAAAATCCCTCAAAAGCAGCTGCATGCAACCTCCACACCTCAGATAAGAAATAAAAAAAAAATTAGTACTCAATACTAGGTGAAATGTAGTCCTTGCTGTATCCTAATAGAACTCTGAATAGAAGAACAGAAATCTGAGTGCTCTGAAGTTATGTTAAAACAGTTTTAAAATAAACACTGTCGTTTTTAAAACAATTTTTTAAATAGCTTAGCAAAGTGTGTTTCTTGAGCTAGATTAAGTCTAAAGAGTCCCAACATGATTTCTTATTAATAAATGTGCCTCATGAAATGCAAGTCTCCTGCTGTTAACGTAACGCTCACTCAGACTGACAGACTCACATTTGTGCACAAACTGATAACACGGTGTTAGGAGATGACAAAATTGTAGTGAGTGTAAAATATTTACAGTATGTTTATCAAGCAGCAGTCAGACTATGTTATTCACACTATCAATAGTTAACTTTCAGTTATAGTGATATATCTTTTTTATTTGCGTGAGTTGTGTGTGCAGGTAAATGTAATTTGGCTGGGTCTAGGGGGTGAAATTATGTTCATATATTATTTGTTTGTTGCTGCATTGTACTATTATGGTTGCTACAGATTCACAGACTTTTGCATATTCACTGGTTGCTTAGACCTTCATTCTCAATATAAAAACAAATACTATGGTCACCAAACAGTGGAAACTGTGCTAAGTTATTTCTTTGTGTTTCTGAAAACATTATGTAACTTGTCACTCACATTTGCATGCTAAATAAGATGTGTTAGAGTTGTTTTAATGTTGATGTCTTTCAGCTACTGTACAGCTGTTACTGGTGCAGCAAACCCAAAAGAAAATTTAAAAAATATTAATATCTGATCAATCTTACAATTCAAATACTAAAGGGTTAACTCACAGAGCTCCAAACTACCCCAGCTGCCTGTTTAGAAAGCCCGGAGAAGGAGCTATTAATCCCATCGCAAATCTCAACACTAATTCCTCAGTAGCAACATGCTGGTCACCCAACAGTGACATGACTGTGCTGAAGGGGACATGGGTGGGGGGGAATGGCCTTTAAAGCAGCAGATTTGTCTCATAACAATGACACTGATTTGCATAGGTACATCGTTTAGGTTGGCCCCAGGCTGTCAGTAAGGGGTTGGAGACTACGGATGAGGAATTCCCCCCACCAGTAGCTTTGGTCATCTCGGGTTTTGTAAGACTGATTGTTAAGTTGCAAAGTAGAGCAAGTTTCTGTGTGCCTTTCATATACAATTTCATATGACAGTGCACCAGAGCTCTTAATATTTGAACGCTTGTCTGTTCTGAGACTCTTTCATATTTCTCCTGTCTTGTAAAAATTGCTTAGCGCTTTGCAAAATAGTCTTTGCGTGAGATTCTTCAATTATGACTATTATTTAGTTCTACACAGTGTTTGACAGTAAGGAGTGACGTACAGTTATATAAGAGGAATTGGCCTTCACTCTTAAACTCATTTAAACCACCTAACGAGTTATGTAAGCTTGTTCGGCAATGTTACCATGATCTACAAATAATTTATCTGTCACATGACAAGACCAGATTGAGCCAAATACAGTGAGGCGTGCATGAGTGTTGTATACACAAATTGATATAGCCAACTTGATTAAACCAAATTACAAATTTCTAGAATGTTTTAATCAAACATATGAAAAAAATAATAGTTTGTATGTTTTCTGTTTTATGCAGAAGTTAAAATTATGGATAAAAAAGGTTTCCGTGTTGCTAAATGTAAATGTGAATTTAGTATGCATCTCAGGTTTTCAGTGAGAATTGCATGAGC
>VVHJ01007059.1:0-10806 GCA_015107715.1 Tylochromis polylepis
CGCGCTAACCAATCAAACAATATATGTAATGTGTGAAATATCATTATAATGGCAAGATGACATGCTACTATAACATGTAGCTAGTCCTTGCTTTCAGCAGTGCTCACTTTTTTTAATTAATTGGATGAATTTTATACTCGTTTTACTCATGCTACTTGCTACCCTTCCTTCTTCACACTGCTAAAGTCAGGCATTTCCATCTTTACTGGACGCTATACTCTGTTCAAATATCATCTGTGTGCAAACAGACTCTTGACCCACAGCACACATTAAGAGAGGAAATTATCAGTGTAAAGCCTAAATAAATGCTATTTGACCTATTATATAATGTCAACAGTAAGAGCACTTTCTCTAATATGAGTGACTTTTAATCCGCTATGCAAACCTTAGATATTGGTGCAGTTTTGCAAAAAATATAAGTGACTAAATGAAGGTATATGTGTGTATTAGTTTCATGTTAATATGTTAAATTGACATAAGTTGTTCAAAGGCAGATAAACTAACTGAGACATAAAGTATTTACAGTTATTCAAATTATATTTATTGTTGCATTTACTGTCCAAAATCATGAGAATCGGGTTTATAAATACCAGAATGCTGCACAGCCTCTGTGTTACCATGTAAAAGCCCTGCAGATTGGTTGTATAGTATCTCTATTCAGCTTAATTATTCATGTATATTTCACAGTGTGTGGCAGATACTGCAGACAAACAGTCCATCCAGTTCTTTCCATTTTGTTGTGCTCTGCAAATGACAGTGATGCAATTTTTCAAACTATGTGAACAGCTGACTTTGACTGGACAGGCTTTCAATTTCATTTTGACAGACTGACAATTTAACTTTCAGCAAGGACACAATTCAAAGATAAAAAGGAATCACAACAGTCACCTCTGATATTAAAGAAATATTTCTCCCCAAGCAGTTGGCATGGCTGGCTTTTGTTTCCATATTTAATTTAAAAAGATTAGTCTACACGTGTACCAAAGCATGAATTGCAGGGATTTAACAAAAAACAACAACGAATAATAAAGTTCATATTGGGCTAGATGAAGAAAGATAATTAAAAAGTGAAGGCTCAGACACAGAGACAAAGTCATGCAGTGACTCTTGCCTGTGATCAGTATGTCAGAACTGCAGGCAGAGTGCATGCCGTGAACTGTTAGCAGGGCAGACATCTCACTGTGAATAGGAAGCATTTGAAATCAGCTTTGGATCCAGCCACCTTATTAAGATGCTTGGCAATTTAGACATAGTGAATAACTGGAACGCTCTTTGACTTAAAGAGGTTATCTATCATAAACAATATTAATAGCGTCTTCTCACAGTGCAGTGCAACAGGAAATTCCAAAAGCAAACAGGGACAATAAAAAAGACGAGGAAAGACAAAGAAAGGTAGACACAGAGGGAGAGCATGAAAACTAAACAGCAGGTCGCATTTAAAGCTGATTTTACAATGGCGATGTACCCCTGAAAGAAAACTGAAAACCAAGGGTTAAACCTGTTGTTACTCTGACCCAAATCCTGCTTCACTACAGGCCTCAGGTGAACTCAGACATTGACAAGGCTGAAAAAGAGAACAAAGAAGGGAGGTTAAAAACACTGAAAGCCACAAGGATCTAAGCTTCTAAGAAATAAACTAGGGGAGGTACCAACAATAAACTCACACCACACAACAGAGAGGCAGACAGAGGACACAGGAAATGAAAAAAGAAACACTCAGCAAAACAAGGAGTAAGGATTACAATAAAAATCAGTCTGGAAGCAAACATTAGTGTCTGTGTAATCCCTTCTAAAAGTCTCAATTTCTGCCTGCGCAGAACAAACTGCAGTCCTGGAGTTTTCAAACTAAAACTGGGTCAGGAGCTTTTTTGAACACTCTCTATTTTTGCGGTACTCAAATGTCTAGCAATATTCTCTGAATGCAGTAAGCATAAGCAAAAATATTAGTATAAATGACTTTTTAGTGGACAGATGAATCATTAAAAACAGAAGAGGGCTACAACATCAGTTCATTCAGCTCAGTGCTTTTGGATGGAAGTTTGGAGGGTGGTGGTGAACGTGGATCAACACAGACCTACATCCAAAAAGCAGAGCAAACCAACAAAGCACTAAACACCACTGGAACGGGAAGCTCAACTCGTCACTAAAGCTGAATCTAAGAAAATGTCACACACAGCTATAGATTGGTGTTGTCCTTAAAAATGTATGCAACATCTACTAAAGCACTCAAAACTTAAAGATTGTTCTGGCTACATTTTTTTCAATTTTAAAGAGATGAATATGATGAACTTACCTTTAGAGCTTCTGAAACAAAGTTTAGGAGAATTTGGGACCAATGGTGTTAAAGTGCTTGGTTCTAGGCAAATGTTTGACAGCGGAAATGAATCTCCAGAGTACAGCCTACACCAAATATTAGCCTAACAGATGACAATCTGAAATTGTTGGTTTTCCAGCCCTGGAATGGCAATCATTCTCAAGGTGATCCTGACATTTAGCCTGGGGCCAGCTCTGTAAACTGGTAGCCATATACTCTAACGTGAGATTTTAACACCATCAGTATTCAGTAAGTAACACCCGCTGTCCTACAGAGACAACATAACTGTTAATTAATTCAAGGAGGCAATCAGAACTCAAGGTGCAGTCAGTTCAAAACAGATCCATGTAATCATTCTGTCTTTTTTAACGATCTGCAGGATGAATGAACATTCAAAGGTATTCTCATGGGTGAGTTAAACAGAGGTCACTGCAACAGCAATATGAAAAATGTTGTCATTCAGCCACAGCCTTTCTAAGTTTGCCCGCTTAGTGCAAGTTCAGATTTGCATGAACAATCAGAACAACTCCATCAGCCATCACCCTGGGGAATATATATATATATATATATAGTCAAACTCCAACATCACGCTCACTTCCTTTCAGTGAATGAAGGAAAGGTATATCAGCTAAGATTACCTGAGGTTTCCATCACGTCTTTAGATCTCTTTTCATTTATCACGTCAGTGTCTCCGTGACCCATGTCTACTCAAACAAAGCTTGGCTGCTTCAGTGGGTCACTAAACTGTCACTCACATGTATCTGTATGTCACTGTAAACTGCTTTTCTGGATGCAGACGTTGGGTCACACCACGCCCTTTGGTCATTTTTGTATTATGGCAAGAAGCATACATTTGAGACTTAATTTGCTCTCTGATATCCAAAGCAGTTTACTTTGCATCACACCAAATAATTATTTTTAGCCTTTCCACGTTGCTATTACAGCCGTAATGAAAGGTGTTTCACACCAATATGATGATGAAACAACACACTCTCAGTCCTAACTTGGCACACTGTGAAACCTGGTCAACACCCAAAATATCTGTAAGGATGCAGGTGGAGTGTTGAGTATAAAATCACTTCTATCAAGAACACGGGCATTTCAGCCTCCTTTCATGATGTTAAACCATGTTACAAACCAGGGTTCTCTTCCTACAGAAATGCCTCTGCCCTTCCCTGACTATAGCAGTAGCAGAGCACACATTCATGCAGTCTCATGGTCCGTTGAAGAGGTTGAGGCAGTTGTATCTGTGAGCATATTAGACCATGCTGCATGCTGACACGCATGACACTAAAAGCGTAGCCAGTGCAGGAGTCCTGACCAAAGATCAGTATGTGACAAGAGCAAGAACAGGTTGCAAGGAAAGTGGTTTGGCGTGCAACCTGTGAAATATCTGTGGCTCACTAAGAAGCCCAGTGTTCTTCATCACAGCTTTAAATGCTTTAAACACTAAACCAGTCACACTGTCAGTGCCTACGCATTTGGAGGTTTAAGGATTGTTAAGATGACAAGAAGTGAGTTCCAACGGATTAAAAGTGTGCAGATTATTTTTTTTTTCATCTTGTCTTTTTAATTTCTTCAGAAAGTTACAGGGAGGGATTACTTACAGACACAGGAAATGATCCTCAAAAACTCAAGGAAACAGAGTAAAACACTGGTAATATAGTTTGTGTTAGTTTCCCCTCAGTTAATGAGAACAGAAAAAAAGTTACATTTGATCAAAGTAGCTCTGCAGCCCATTATTGGAGTTAATAACGTGACACAAAACCACCGATTCAGAACCCTCACAATATAATGCAAATTAAACCAGTTCTATACTTGACGTTGTTTTACACTGACTGGACATTTTATTAAGTACACCATGCAAGTACCGGGTTGGACTCTCTGTTGCCTTCAAATTGCCTTCATTGTTTGTGGCATAGATTCATAAAGGTTCTGCAGACGTTCCTCCAAGACTTTGGTTCATATTGGCACGACAACATCACACAGTTGCTGCAGATTTGTCAGCTTCACATGATGTGAATCTCCAGATGTTGTTCTGACCCTACCATCCAAATGTTACAGCAGAAAATATAACGCATTAGACCAGTCAGTTGTCGTCCAGTTTTGGTGAGCACATGTGAACTGTAGTCTCAGTTTCCTGTTCTTAGCTGACAGGACTGGTACCTGGTATGGTCCCCTGCTGCTATAGCCCATCTGCCCCAAGGTTTAATATACTGTGCATTTAGACATGCTCTTCTGCTTACCTTGGTTGTGATAACAGTGTCATGGTCCTGGGTCTGACCCAGCGTTTTCTGTTCTTTTGGTTCTCTTTTGTTATATTTGGGAGTTATGTTATATTATCAGATTTTTTATTTGTTTGCCTTAAGTTAGTTTAGTTATGGTTCACCTAGGTCATCTGTGTTGGTCTCATGTATTTCTTGTCTGCGTGTTTTCATGTTGTCAAGTTCATATCTTCGTCTCCACGTTTCCTGTTTTATTTTGAAAGAGTCCTGTGTTCTTTGTTCATTGTGTTTCGTTACACTTCCCCTGTGGCGTCATTAGGTTCATTTGTATCAGCTGTTTCCTCATGTGTTTCCACTCCCCTTGATCACCCCTTGTGTGTATTTAGTCTGTGTGTTTCTGTTCAGTCATTGTTGGGTCTTCTGTTATACTCACCACAGTTTGTCTTAGTCTTCACAGTTTTTCATAGTAGTCATAGTTTTCATGTTAACCTCTGCCCTCTGCCCAAATAAAGGCTCGGGTTTTTTTTTTGTTGAAACCTGGAAAACCTCTCAGCATCTGCTTTTGGCTCCTGTTCACAAAAACACACCGGCGTACCCCGCCATGACAAACAGTGACAGATGTTGAGTCTGACCTGTGGCAATCAACTTCCAAGTGACATTGTATGGTGGATCAAAATCTGATGGTACTTTTCTGTGGTCATAATTCCATCAGATTTTGATAAGATCCCCAAAACCACTGGCTGAACTGCAGCCCGAAACCATGACAGAGCCTCCATGTTTTACAGATGGCTGTAAACACTCACTGTTGTAGCTCTTTTGACCTCCTTTGTAAATGTTAATGATAATTTGAAGCAAAAAGTTCACATCTGGATTCATGAGCCCAGTCCTCTCAGATCCTGTGTCAGGACTGGATTTTTTCCTGTTTGCGAAGGACTTGCCTTTCAGATACTGTTTATCTGCTGTGTTGTTCATTTGAGGCCTGCAACTTCTTCTTTTGGCCCAAACTTGTGTAGTTTAGTCCTTTTTATTTCTTTCTTTTTATTTTCAAGGGTAACAGTGTTCCTCCCTTGATCGCCCCAGTGCATTTCCTGTGCTTGAGTGATTCATAGATCAGTGTTAAGTTTCATAATAAACAAATATTAAAAATCCTCTCAAATGGTCAACAGTGGAAATAAATTTAAAAGTCAGTGTTGAAAGAAAAACTGCTTTTTTCTCTCGTTTTTGTTTTTGTTTTTTTCTCAAGACGACTTTTTAGAAATTACCATAAAGTTTGGGAAGCAAAATATAAAGAATTGAGGGGTGGTTCGAGACTTTTGCATAGAGCTGCATGTGTCTAAACGAGAGGTGAGATGCTACCGTGTGATTGGCTGATAAGATTTTCGCTTCGAGGAGGAGTTGACGAAGTGTCCCTAACAAAGTGGCCGGTAGAATCATAACTATGTGATAAACGCGCTTATATGACTTCAGAACTTCTAGGTAGTGTTATTTCAGGCCAGTATTTCTTAGCTGCTGGGATTTGTAATTATAAAAATAAACGTTAATCATTTTTGTAGTAACAGTAGGTGAAAGGTGATATGTAGTATCCGGGGTACACGTGGTTTCACCGCCTTTAAATTCGCCTGTGATGCTAATCAGGAAAAACAGAGGCGATGTTGTGTCCTTGATCCTTGTCCTTCAGCTCTTCAACAAACGTCCCGAACGATCACGTCAAACACAGCGCCGTGTACAGTCAGTCCGTTCCGCACCTGTCTCCAAAAGCTCCTGTTCACAGGTGACACTGTACAAACATGATTATGGATGTGCCACTGTCGTGTCAAAATACATTAAGACTCAGCGATGACGGACATTCTGGGAGACTTTGATGTGGCTGCGGCTATAAGAGCGAGGATTCGCTCTGGTCCTATCATCCTCTTGGTGAGGTGAAGAGCGTCGACAGCGGGGCAGAGCTTTGCGCGTTCACGCGAAACCTATAAACGGACGTGGCGCGCAGAGAGCTGTGAGTAGTGTGTGGAGAAATGAGGAGAGAATAACGGCGGCAGAGGATGGCATCTACAGCGCCATGGGAGATAATCTGATGGCACATGCAACAGAAATGCTGAAAATGCCATCAGCAGAAACTTTTTTCTCTGTGCTCTGAAGACACGGCAGCTATTCAACTTTGCCCTACAAGGTGATATGTGAGAAGGAGAGGCCAACCATGGAGCTGAATGAGTCTGGAGTTCAAACGGTGGCACCAGAGCCATGTCAACAACAAATACTACAGGATGACTACAATGGGAACTGCAGCGAAGGTTCCACCACTAACATGTCACTGCACTGCTGGCTGCAGCTCCTCACCAAGGAATCTATCATGGAAATTCAAGGAGACAGCTCCAGCGTAGTGGTACGTGTGATGATAGCATGCGTTTACTCTATCGTCTGCGCTCTGGGGCTGGTGGGGAATTCACTGGCTCTGTATCTGCTGCACTCCCGTTACAGGCAGAAGCAGTCGTCCATCAACTGCTTTGTGATGGGGCTGGCTATCACAGATCTACAGTTTGTTTTGACCTTGCCTTTCTGGGCAGTGGACACAGCCCTGGACTTCCGCTGGCCATTTGGTCGTGTGATGTGCAAACTCATCAGCTCTGTCACCACCATGAACATGTATGCCAGTGTATTCTTCCTCACAGCCATGAGCGTGGCACGTTATTACTCTATCTCCTCTGCACTGAAGATACACAGCCGACGGACAGCAGCTGCCAGAGCCAGGTGGACAAGCCTGTGCATCTGGGCTGTTTCTTTGCTGGCCACTTTGCCTCATGCCATCTACTCCACCAGTGCCCAAGTGTCTGATGAGGAGCTTTGCCTGGTGCGCTTCCCAGACTCTGGCAGCTGGGATCCACAGCTCCTTCTGGGTCTATATCAGCTTCAAAAGGTCCTAGTAGGTTTCCTTATTCCTCTAGTTATAATCACCGTCTGCTATCTGCTGCTGCTACGCTTCATCCTAAGCCGGCGCATTGCAGGTGCAGCGAGCCCAGAGGCAAACCAAAGCCGACAAAATCGTCATTCCAAAGTGACTAAATCCATAGTCATCGTAGTTCTCTCCTTCTTTCTCTGCTGGCTTCCGAATCAGGCGCTGACACTGTGGGGTGTGCTCATAAAGTTTGACCTTGTGCCCTTCAGCAAAGCTTTCTACAATGCACAGGCCTACGCTTTCCCTCTGACTGTTTGCTTGGCGCACACCAACAGCTGCCTCAACCCTGTGCTCTATTGCCTGATCCGCCGGGAGTTTCGGGCAGGCCTCAAGGAACTTCTCCTGCACGCCACGCCATCCTTCAGGAACCTGACTCATCTGCTGCGTCGCAAGGCCAAAGTAGCTGAGGCACCACCTGTTCTGGTGCTGGTCCAAATGGATGTCTGACTGGGGTGATTGGGGACCTCGAAATATTCCACCTACAGTACTATTGATCTGTTTGCCAAGAGAGTATATTTCTCACTACACTGTCAATGCAGAAAATCAAATTTCTTTAAAAAGCAAACAAAAAAAACCCAGCAGAATTATAATGGACTGCACAGTAGGATTTGCCCCACTTCTACTGTGTTTCTCAAGATTTCCTCTGCAACACGTATTTTTATTGTTCCAGGTGTTCACTGTTTCAGTCTCCCTGCTTCTGTCGAGCAGTACTGCTCTCGTGTCACGGACATGTATAGCTGTTAATCCAAAGTGAAATTCGAATAGTTGCAGCACTCAGGCGTGAGTTTTTTCTGCATACCGGTAAATTACTGTGTTTGTATTTGTTCACTGGTGCAAGTGTGTAATTCTTTCATCAGTATAATCAATGGAACAAATGAAATCAAAATAATTCATTTTTAAAAAAGCAGGACAATGGTGCCTAGAAGTGTTTGCTTTATTTAAAATATTATAAAAGAACAGAGCAATTTAATTGCCTGTTGTTGTATCTGTGGAAAAACTAAAGAAATGAGCAAAAAAAATAAATAAATAATTTGTGCAATTTATTTTTGTAAATGTATGGAGTAAAATAGTAGTGCTTGTTGCATTGTCCTGAAGAAATGACTCATCTCTTGTGAAAAAATAAAAGGCAAATAAAATGTACAAGAACTAAAATCAATTTCCTGAGCTTTTCGGGGTAAGGCAGCATGGCATCAAAGACTTCAGCGTAATGAGTGCATAGTTAGTGAGATAAATGTCTCCCTTGTGGAAAGCTTTGAGGATTAGGACTTGAGGTGATCCATTCAAGATTTTATACCCCTGTGCAGCAAATAGTATGTCATTCACATCACGAAAAATGTACAATCATTATTTCTCTCTGTCTCGCTCTCGCTGACCTTACACAGCCATGCAAATATACTCAGATGTGCTCTTTTTCTTACTTTATATATATGTCAGACTGGAAATTATATTGAATTATGTAGAATTTCCTATAAACATTTGCAGCATACTTTAAACCAAACCATATATTCATAAAAACCAGGCATTTCACGGTGGGCAGACCACCAGCGCCACAAACAGCCTTTTATTCTGTGGTAAACTGAACAGATCCATATGTTGACTGGAGCTTCTGTGAAAACTGTATTTTGTCATTCTGTATCCATGACTGTGGTCATAGCGTCAGCTTTCATACAGGACAGCTGCTAATTTAATGTCTTTGGATTTAAATCATAGTGACTGATAACCCTGTAAATGAAATAAAGACTAAATAAAAAACTTGCTTGAACTATTTGGAATAATTGGGCCAGATCACATTAGAATTCAGAGCCCGTACAAGGAGAGACAAAAAAGGAAGCAGAGGTGCTGAGAGTGTGCAAAATAAAGTGGTGCTAATGTTATGTAAACAATCCCACACCGGCAAGAGGGCATCAGACAACAGAGACTCCCTTCTCTGTTCTTTTATTGATGAGCTTTAACTTTCTCATTCTATGTTTGTGCAGCGCTCCTTCAATCACTAACAACAGCAGCACTGTGCTGCACAAATAATGAACAAAGGTGTTGCTAATGAGACTGGATGTCAGATAGAGGGGGCAGATTTTCTTCATCTGCTTTGTTGAGAATGGGATTCTCACTCTTCAGTGGAGCTTTTGTGTGAAATGAAGTATAGCAAAGCCATAGTCCAAACATAAATACTAAATAAAACACTTGTCTGGTTTGAAATGTGTTTTCAAATTGCTTTGTGGGCCTTAAAGCTGATGTTTAGTGTCATTCTTAGACAGAAGTATATGAAAAATGCCAAACAAAAGCTTGAAGAAAACAATGGCCCCAGGCAACCAGAGTTTGCTGCAGTGCATTACAGTTTGATAAAGGCTTCAGTGATTCTGTTCTACATGACAGATTTTGCACACTGCCCAGAAAAAATATATATATTAGGACCTGTGCATGCTCAATTGTCTTATGCAGGGTGCCTATTCCATAAACAGATATGTGTTCAAATGATCATAGTCATGCTCAAAATACTTTGATTCAAGTAATCATAACGTTTGGTTTCTGGGGCTTTTGTGAAAAATGTGCTTATTTGCTATGAGTAGCCTGTAGTGATGGGAATTCCGGCTCTTTTTAGAGAACCGGCTCTTTTGGCTCGGCTCACTAAAAAGAGCCGGCTCTTTCGGCTCCCAAGCGGCTCTTCAGGTTGTTTTGTTGCTTTAATTAATTTATTATCAACAACAATATAAACTTGTGCACAAAATTAATTACTGATGTAAAAAAAATGTGTTTTTTACTTATATATGTTTATTATATAAATATGCTTTTATTTATTCTCTCTACATAAAATGTAAAAAATAAATTATAAAATACAAAAACCAACTATTTACAATTCAACTTTTAACTATTTAAATTTTCAGCTTTTTCCTTTTAAACAAATTTAAAGTGAAACAACACAAAACACTTCAAACCACAACACATAAAATATAGATTAAAATATGCAAAACAAAAAGAAAAAACTGAACACCCAGATCTTTAATTAAGGTAAAATTTGGCATTTAGAAATACCAAGTGCCTCAGCTTTGAGGCGCTGATCTGGTTTCTTCTGTCAGTAATTATCTGCCCTGTTTTGGAGAAGATTCTCTCAGAGGGGACTGATTTTCCCACAGTGCACAGTCTCCATGTCATCACCTGGGTAAGACGAGGATAAATTGAGGCCTTGGTCTCCCATCAGCTCAGTGGGTCTGCACTTCTCTGGCAAAGGGGCTCATCAATGTAGGATCTCACATCCAGTATTGCATCTGTTGAGGGATTCCTTCTGGTAGTGTCTCTACTTGCTCGTTCTTCAAAGA
>VVHJ01007061.1:14702-37593 GCA_015107715.1 Tylochromis polylepis
CGTGGGGGGGGGGGGGTTACAGCTCTGATGGTTACAGCTGAGGTATCATTTTTCATGTAAATAGAGGATGGCAGGATATAGCAATCCTGCTGTGTGTGAAATTAGCCGTGGCACACATATACACAAGATCAGCACTGCAGATTGCCTAAAAAAAAAAAGAGGGCTATATAAAGACTTTGTTTTTTGTTGCAAGCACACACACAAGAAATCTACCAGTCAGCCAGTTTCTACAAAAGTTTCTGTGATATGGGGCTATTAAAATTTACCAAAATGAAAAAAAAGAAAGAAAAGTTCAAGACGAGACATGCTGCACCAGCAGCTGCCTGAATGGTCAATGCACCTCAACAACTCTGTTGTCCAATTCAGCAAACAGATGGTTCAACCTGTCACTCATAAGTGCTGATGTAGCCATGCTCAGAGCAGAGCCACCGAGTCCCCAGAGCAGGATATCACTGCTAACTGTCATCCTAGTACTTTGATTACTGGACTGGGAGAAGAATGATGACTAAGGCCGCTGTAAGTCCTGGTCAGACTCTTTAAGGCTGTCAGGGAAAGAGAGTCAAGCCCGAGTTCATATTTCCCCCATAACATTTATATAACATCTTTATGGTTCACATTATATATTGTTTAAAATAGATTATACAATATGATGAGATTTCATTTTCTATTTAGCATTCATAAAAAAGCAGATAACATTTAGTAAATGTTTAAGGAATTATACTTTCAAGACTTAAGTAAACTCACTGGAATGTATCCTGTGAAACATCAAGAACAGCATACTGGTACAGTAACCATAATGATAATAAAAATATATATGTTAAACTACAGATAAAATCTTATTAAACATTTCCTTTGTACTCTTGTAAATTGTTATGGTTTCAAAATAAATTTTCACTAAAATTTACTTTATATGTAAATCCATAACAGACAAACCTGTAATATTGGGCTAAAAGACCAGCACCACCCTGTGTGCAAACCATCCAGCTAAAGAATTTCAGTTGGAATATTCGTGTTCGTCTGACTGTGTGATTTCAACCCATGGGCTGCAATATAAACAAGCTTTTATTAAAAATAAAGCCAAAGCGGTGAAAATAAATAAAACAAGGGCACTCCTATTGCTAACAGCATGTGCCTAAAGCAGTGGTTCTCAAACTGTTTCTGGCAAGCTTCACTCATTTTTTATCAGTCGTTTACAAGAAAAACATTTTCATGCTGAATTTATGTCATGGAGCAATCAGCAAAGCCTTTCTTGTTTATTTTCTCTACAAAAATCATAATTTGTCTTCACATTCGTGTGTTTTACTATATAACCCTGATCATCCATGACTTACCCGCAATTTAGCTTGCTTACTTACTTATGTATGTATTTATTGGCTTTCTTGCTCCATTTACTTTCTGTAAAATACTATTTAGGTTTGGAACTTGCACTTAAGGTGGACCTATTACACTTTTTGCTTATTTCTGTTCTATTTTTATTTTGGATGTGTATGATGCTAAAGAGAGGTGACTCATCTCAGGCACAGCAGCCCCTCCTATCTTCTGTTCAGGCCTTCTGTTTGCAAGGTGCAACTAATTGAAATAACATTAGCTTAAAGAAGAGGAGCTAAAATGACTTGTTTTAGATCGTGGGTAAACTGAGGGACTGTACCCATTACTGGAGTGTCCATTTGGGAGCTTCAGAGGAATATATGATGATGGTCCAATTAACACACTAGTTAATCTGTTCCAAAACTTGGCTACACATCACACTTTGTGCAGCTGTGACACTGCAGCCTTAGGATGGCAGGTTGGATGGATGCTACCGCCAGAGGAACCAACAGTATAGCTAGAACTGAAGTGTTGCCCTTCATTTAGTTTTCTTAAGCATAAAAAGCTTGACTAGTCTTGAATATTAAAATCCCATCTGATTGACCAAATGTAACATTTGTGTTTGGGCTGTGAACCCTCAACATGTAGTTAAAGGAGCTCTTATTTAAGCATAGAAAGCATTAAAAAAGAGAAAATGCATTCTTTGGTGATATCCAAGGTTACCAGATTTCAGGAGCTGCCTGCTAAGAAATCCCAACAAAGTATTAAAAAATAGCATTTCATTTAATATTTTGGTAATGTCTGTAATAACTCTACATTAGTTAATGCAAATTTTTATTCAGTCCCTTGAATTAAAGCTGAGAGTCTATCATCATCTTCAAACTATAATATTAATCCTTGGATGCATTGCCTAAAATGTGTCAGTATCCTGAAAAATAAACATGCTCACACATGTCTGTAAGTATAATTTTGTACTTAATGGATCACTTTTACACTGTATACAATCACCACAATAAACAGAGCAGCTATTCTGGCATCAAGGTCGAAATCAAGGTAAAAACTGAGATACTATGATATATGAACTTTGTACAACTTAAAATTTGAGTTGTACAAATAGGTTTAAGAGAGGGCTGCTGGGAAGACAAACCCTTTAGGGAAAATACACTGAGAACTTTTTTTTTTTTTACCTCGGTGTGTAAGTTGCTAGGGGGTAAGACAAATTCAAAAATCGAAATGTACTACAGTATCCTGTTTCGCATAAAGAGAGCAACTCCTCCTCAGGGGCCACATGAATGAGATTTTGAATAGCAGTAGAGATTTCTAGGAACATGCTGGAATGTTCTATGTCCCTTTGGGCTTGAGATTAAACCAGCGCATAACAGTGCATAATACCTCTAAGAGCTGTTGCTTCATCGAAAGATGATTCAGTGTTTTCATGGCTGCCAGTTTGAGAAGTTTAAGAAGAAACAGGGGAACATTTACAAAGGTGTGGAGGCCAACACAAGAGAAAAAACACGTTTGGGGACATTGCGATCGATGGTATGCCAAATATCTCACTTATTTTAAATTGAAAAATTCTTGAAGATAACAGCTGTAGCTTACAGTATATTAACAAAATAAACATGGTTATGTAAGATATGACAGTGTGTGTGAGCACCAGTATATTTCTGGTGTTAGGTTATGACATCATGGCACTCAGCTCATCTGATTGATCACACACAGCATCCTATCCCTAGTCCTGCTCTCCTGCAGTGGGTGGGGAGCAGTGTGCTATCTGTGGACTGGAAGAAGTGACAGGACCAGCTGGGGACTGAAATCCAGTCAGACAGGCAGTTGGTATGGGAAGCTCAGACCATGAGCCCACTACAGTGCTCTGCTACAGCAGCGTGCAACTCAGCTTGGTGAGGAAAAACCTAGACAGGATTCAGTGTAGTTTCTAATGTGCATTGGGAATTCTACAAGAGCAAGACAGTGTAATGCCATTGGAAATGATGATGTTCTGTGAGGCTCATTCAAGAACCCTGGAGATCAATCAGAGGCCAGTATTCTTAGCAAACTTCTTCCAAGAGTAAGTGATTTAGCTAATCGCATGCTAACATCTTCTAATAAGTTATAGAGTCAACGGGGCAATGGGTGGGAAGCAATCCCGCAGTTTATCCAGCAAGGAGTTGAATGACATCAGTGTGGGCCAACGGAGACAGAGTGCAAGTAGAGACAACCAACCCAGCCTGTCCTTGGCTGCTGGGAGGATCCGCAGACACACTAGACTGCATTTTGGTTACAGCACCCTAAGTCTAGCCATGCGAGGGCTAAATGAAACACCAACTGAACTATGGCAACTCCGAGACCTTCAGAAGCTAAACTTGTCAATGAACTGTCTGTGCTCTTTGCCCTCTTCCCTGGGTGCTCTTGACAATCTGGTGGTGCTAAACTTGTGGGGGAACAATCTGTCCTGCCTTCCACCTGAGATTGGCCTTCTAAAGAAACTGCGTGTGCTCTTCGCCTGTCGCAACCGCCTGAGTGAGGTACCAGAGGAGCTGGGCTCCTGTACCTGTCTGGAGGTGCTCAGTTTGGCCAATAATCAGATCACAGGCCTGCCAAGCAGCTTGGCAGCCATGCGCAATCTGACGAAACTCAATCTCAGCCACAACCACATTGCTCACATCCCCACCTGCGTCTATAGCATGAAGGGTCTGGTCTTCCTCCATCTTGCCTGCAACCGTCTGGAGACCATTGCGGACCAGATTCAGGACCTGGTTAATTTAAAAATCCTCATTGTGGAAGGAAATAGCATACACACATTGCCTAAGACGCTGTGCTTCTTGGAGTCTTTAGAACTCCTAAATGTTGACTTCAATGATCTGCAAAGTGTACCAGTGGAAATGTACTTATTAAGTAAGCTGAGGCGGCTTGCATGCCACCCGCTCGATAAAGGACTCCATATTGTGCATAACCCCCTTCTCAAACCTATCCAGGAGGTGCTACAAGGAGGACTCAGTGCCCTCTATAACTACCTCAAGCCCACATGAGAGGGTACTACTGTGCATGTGTATCTAAAAGAGTGTGCTGTAAGGAGAAGCTGGCACAAATCTGACCCTTGGCATATTGTAGTCATGCTCTGAGTTTGTTGTTACCTCAAACTGTCTCTCAATGATATCATGATTCAAAGCAAACAGCAACTGCTCAGTAATCGTTTTATAAGAAGTCTTTTAATCACTGACAGATTTTCTATTTTCATGTGATGTTTGGATGTAAATAAACTAACTGTTGTGTCACGTCTAAATATTTGTTAAGTAACGGTAAAGGGGTCAGGATGAGTAGTTCAGCTCAAGTAAAAATTCACAGGTCTACATTTGGGTGCTGATTACTGTTCAGCTGATCTTGTTGGGCTCATAGCAGTGAAAGGCATGGGGCTAAGTTCAGCTCTCTAAGCACAGCTCTCTTTGTTGTATTCAGGCCACAGGGATCAGGTGTGGAAAGTCAGTGGAAAGAACAGTGGAGGGAGCTTAAGATCTGCAAAAGAATAAAACAAAATGCAACAGGGACTTAGTCTCTCATTAAGTGTTGTTCCACTTCATCAGGTCAGAGCAGGGCTGCTAGGGAGCAGCAGCTCCTCTGAGAATTCTGGATGCAGTAACACCAACAATTTTAAAAACAGCGACGGAAAAGGGCATACAGTGCATGAAATGTACTCCAAAAACAGAATAAATGTGGACCAAAGTGGGACATATTATTCAATTAATTTCAAATAATTAGAATAAAACATGTAGTGTAATTAAAGCTGAAAGCTCATGAGTAGACTGTTGAGGTTGAACTAATTTATGTGCATAAAAATTACACATTTTATTAAAATAATTATATGAACCATTTGTAAGGTGAAAATGTTAAAGCACAATGTCCAACACTGTCAGTATCTATCAAATTCCTGTTAGGTATCCAGTATAAAATTATGTCTGATATCTCCAGACATTGGACGTTCAACCAGATTAAGAACTTTAACAACTCAGTTTTATCAAGTTTCTTTTAGATGAATTATACTAAAATAATGTGTAATTTGTTTAGTTTTATATAAAAGTGACAGTATGTCTGGACTGTGCATGTGTAGGTAAATGTTAAAGTTTGACTCAACCATTTAATTGTGTAAAAATATCAATGGGACTTAATGTAACTTTAATTATTACTATTGGAATCATAACACAAGCATCAGCAGGTCATTATTAATGCAATATTGGTCAAATCACTGCAAACCGAAAGCAATATCTGTGAACATCAACACTCTCTTCTCACTTCTGTATTGTCATAATTGTGCAGATGAGGATTTATTTTGAAAGGTTTATTCTGATGAAGCCTTCTGTTTTTCAAAATAAGACTTGGTCGTTCACCCATGATGGGGAAATACATACCAAACTGCAGCATATGTATCTTCAGCTCTCCAACAGCCAACACCAAATTCCTAGTCATGAAATGACCAGATTTTTAGTGCAGCAATAGAACATCTTTATGATGTGATGAGTTTGATTAAGTGTATTTATGCAAATGCATACAACCAGCTTTAAAAAGTTCACATTTAACCAAAATGAAGACTAAAAGTGGTGTAGACAAGACAGAAAAGCGACCTCTGTTGGTATGTACCTGTTACTACATCAGTCAAAGAGTTTCCTGGAATAGCAGAGATTCGCTCTCTCTCGCTTAGCACACACACACACACACACACACACACACACACACACACACACACACAGTTACTAATTGTACAACAGAAAATGAAAGAGAATACATCCAGAAAATGTTGATAATCCTGCGTGTGTTCCTGCATGTTTATACCTGTATGAACCAGTCAGCACCTCAGTCCAGTCACTGATGATAAAACTCTCTGCAATCTGACCTTTCAGCTTCCTGCCTGTCTTTGCACAGTAGGTCTGTCCATAGACGCTGCGTACTGACAGTTTCTGTGCACACAGACACAATTATTTATCACAAACTGTAGCATTTGTATTTTTATTGCTGTAGCATTGATGGATGGAGATATTTATCTTGATAATTTAGTCAAATCATTTATGAGTCTCACAATTTCAGATGCACACTGCCACTATATAGCAATAAAAAAAAACCCTCACATCTGTTTTGGATATTGAACAGCAGTATTATGACGTATCGTTTCTTTACTCATTGTCATCAGCAGTCTTTTAAGCAGCAATCGCCAGGGCTAAAAAAAACAACCCCTAATTTGCAAGTGATAACTGCGGTACGTGCCTCAACCACAGATTACTGAGTTAAAATGCCCATCCCAGCACGACAGGGGCGGGTGCTTCAGGTATCGGACTCCTCTTCTGTGGAACCAGCTCCCAGTTTGGATTTGGGAAACAGACACTCGAGCTTATATTTAGGGCTGGATCACGTGACTCCAGATTTGCTTAAACCGTTATTGGGCACAGAACAATGTATGGTAACTTGATTTTTGATGCAAAAATGATTTGATTTGAATTGACTTTAACATTTGCAGCTTTAGACAGCTTTTGTTGATAGGCAAATGTGTGCTAGGCCTCACTTCTGCTAAATGGAATGAGTGAGGTGGACCTCTGCAGTGTTTGTGGTGTTTGGAGCATTTTAATGGAATTATCTGACTGATAATAAAACTTGCTGTCTGGTACACACCATCCAAGAAGCCCGTGCTTCACGTTTAGAGAGTGAAATTCTAGTATTTCATTAGCGCTTTGCTAATTTCCAGGTATTTGTGTGTGTGCACCATACAGCTGATGCTGAATATTAGGATTAGTTGATCATTTGCACTCTTCCCTCTAGTCAAATCGCTTCTGGCTGAGTGCATGCGACATTTTTTGGACTCAAGATAAAAACTTGTTCACACAAGACATTTTATAAAATTCTCTTAGGATGGTAAGGGAAAAATGGTATCTGTAGCAGAAAATTAAAGACAACAACCCCCTCCTTCTAAAAAAATGTTAACGTTGAGCTTATAATTTATAATTTAATTAATAATTTAAAGTTGATGTAAGGTTTTCATGTGGCAGCTGAAGGCTCAATTGTTCATATTCATCAGTCACTTTTGTTACATGGATTCAGTGGCAGCAGAGTGTTTCAGGAAAAGTCCCTTGAGGATCAAATGCTGGCTCATGAAAGAAAAACCATCTAATCAGACAAAAGAGAAAACAGCACAGTCATCATATACAGTCTGGTGAAGGTGCTTTCCATGCACAGTGTTTGTTTGTGCTGTACTGCTGCATCAGAGATACTGTGGTTCTCTGGAAGGTTTGATTTAAGGCTGCGTGGTTACGAGATAAAGAAGAACAAGATATAAAGCATGAAGATGGATACTTAAAATTTTTACTCTTGATTTCTTGAGGATAGTGTTGCGAGCAAAAAAAAGAGCCTTTAATGAAGAGAGGTAGGTAGTGAGAAAGAGAATGATGAGTGGACTCACAGGAAAGTTTTTACTGTTGAGTTTGAGGTCCTGCCACATGCTAACAAAGAGGTTCAGGTTCAGATGGTCCAACAGCAGATGTACAGACACGTTTCTCTTCTTGCTCGCCTCCAGAAGATCACAAAGCAGCTCCACGTCACTGAAGCTGTCCACCACTATAGCCAGGGCCTAAACACACGTGGTTATGAGTTATTGAAGAATCACGTTACCAAACACCTGCAGTGACAGAGATCACTCACACTGCCTCAGCTCACAAGATCCAGCACTGCCTTATTCTTTCACATGGACACACATGGACAAAGAAACACACAAACGCCTCCAGGCATACCATTTTAGCCTTTCTGATGAACTGCCTAACCAGGTCTTTCATGCCAGCTGCCCTGCAGTCTGAAGGGAAGAAGACCTGAATCATCTGTTTACCCAACACAGGACCACTCGATTCCACATCTAATAAAAAGGAGCAAAAGAAAACTGTAAACAGCAGCGAATTGCAACAGAAAGCTCGATTATAAATTGCCCAAAATAAATGCACTGACACACAGAGGATTTGAACACCTTAAAGACTTTTACGAAACCTTTTGTACTCCAGCAGTACCTTTTAGCTGACACTGATCTGACTCTGCCAGGGTACGATCACTGTCTGCTGACACTTCAGAGCACTGTGTGGGAGACTTGGAGCCAGCAGATGAGCTCTCCAACTCTTTGCCATCATCATGCTGCTCACCAGGATCATCTGCGTGAGTCAGTAAACCATTTAAAGCAACTCAACCTACGAGCAATCATTTGATTTTTTTATCCACTGTATCAGCTTAATCTTGTTTTTAGTACTGCAGGCTGCAGAGAGCAGGAGATAATGAGAAAGTTAAAGATGTACAGAAACATTTCTAACCTGTGTGACTATCCCTCCCATTCTCCAGGATGTAATTCTTCTCTGGCTCTGACAGAAAGTCCACTTCTCCCTCTGCTCTCAACACCTCGTGGTATTCCTCCAAGCCCCGGCTGAGCAGACAGTCCGCTGCAAGACGAGTGCTCTCGTTGTGGCTCAGGTCCCCTGTGGAGCTGCTAGATATGAAATCATAGGAGGAGGAGGAAGGGATACGGAGGTCTTGGAGACGTCGCCTCACCTTCCCCAGAGGCTTGGACGTCCTGTACCACAGCGCAGATACACTGTTGGAGGCATCCATGGATTAAAAAGCCTAATTCTCAGGTTAGAGAAAAGTTAGCATACTGACGTTACAGCTGTGAAGATCAGTTTCTCTAAGAGAGATCTACGGATTCAGACACACAGACAGGTAAAGAGAGGAAGGTAGATCCACCCCTGCTGAGGGCAAGATGGTTTCCTAAAACATGATGAGAAGTGACAGGTGAAAAGTGAGTCAGTCAGACTGTTGGTGTAAGACAGTGACCTTCCAGTGTGTAACTGTGGAGGTAAAGATAAAGAAATTCACAGGAAATGATGCAAAGATAGAACAAAAATATTAGCGTGTAAAATATGAGACATCATTCAAAGAAATTCTGCTTTTAGACATGGTTCTGTGGCTGCAATACCTACCTCTTTGTGCTTTTGTTTGTTAATTAACTGTGTCAGTGACAACAGAGCGTGCCTTGCAGTTTCCTTCCCAGGGAAGGAAAGAGTGATGACACAGTGATGCAGAGCAGGTGAGCACAGATTAAACATGGGTGGAGAGATAGAAAGCAGTGAGTGACAGAAATGGAGATTGCTGTCAGTTCAGCTCATGTCAAATAACACCTGGATGCTCACAGGACCAAAAGTGATGACAGTTAACGGCACACCCAGACAGTGAGAAGAAGAGGCCCACAGGTCAGTGTTTTTGCACTTCTGCTTAAGTAGAGTCTAATCTCTCACTCTAATCAAATCATAAATCCTCTCATCTAAATTATAACCCAACCTAAATACATTCTGAATATAGAAAAGTGTTACTGCAGATATTTAAATGACAGTTTGTTTGTTTTTTAAAAATACATTGCTGTGATAAATAAAGTCGCAATGACACAAAGATCAGTACAGATTTTTAAATGTTTTTATGCAAATAGGTTTTAAATAAAGCAAATACAAAATTCATTACAGTAAAAAAAAGAAACATGTAAGAACTACACATCTATTAAAAACATGACAGCAAATTTAAACAGTTTATTCTTCACTATGGACTCTGCAGAAGAAGTGTGTGAGTCTGTTACACACAGTACCGAAAGTATGTCAGATGGTCTCGCACCGCTTAAAGAAAAGACATAAAATAGTCAAAGCTGGTTTTTGCTTGCAGATACTTTGTGAGAGAACCACCCAAACATTACAGGTTAATGTGAGCAACAATGTGCACATGACATGAAGCATAAACAAAGCCAGAAACTGAAATAACCCGTTTCTGTTCTCGACTGGTGTTTTGATTGAAAACATGAGCGTTCATGAGGATGAAGAGTGAAAGCTGTTTGACTCCGACTGCATTTGTACTTTAAGGTGGAAGGATGGATGGCATAAGAATTATTGGGAAGCAGTTAGCTCATCGGTCTGATTTACTGTCATCTGTTCCAGCGAGCTCGAGATGAGAATATGTTTCTGTGACACTGTGAGGTCAGAGTTTGAGGGAGTTTGTGGTCACTGGGAGATAGAGGACAGTGTGTGGACAGACTGTGAGGAGGCAGAGCTGCCCTCTTTGGCTCTTGCTGCCAGCTTCTGTCTCAGTTCTCGGATTTCCTTCAGCAGTTCTCGCTCACTGCTGTCCAGCTGGGCCCGACCTCGGTCCAGTGAGACTGACAGGAAAAGAAAGAAAAGATGACTGATACAAAAACACATTTCACAAAGGAGGATAGAAGGAAGGCAGCTTCACAGAATTTGTAGTTGTGCTCCAACACTTGACAGATTAGTAACAGATTATTATCGTGTGGTGGCTGCAATAGATAAGTACCTTGATATATTACCCAGCTGTGGTAAACCAATGAGGAAATATATTTTGCCACTTTATTTATTTTTTTTAATAAAACATGGTGATAACAAGAACTTACAGTTGGTGGAGGTGCTCTCTGACGGTGAGCTGCTGTTCAGACACACCACCTGACTAACTGTTGGTCTCGGAGTGGTGAAAGAGTTAGTCCTGACAGGAGCGATGGCACCGTGTCTGTGAAGAGGGTCTCTACTCAAACATGGTGACCTTATCCTCGTCTGCCTCTGCCCATCTGATACACAGTAAATACACTGAGATGAGTCTGAATAACAGACTGTGTGTGTGCGCGTGTGTGTGAGTGAGAGGGTAATACCTGTGAATGCTGAAGAGCATGGTTGGCGATGATCCTGTAACAGAGCTCTGAGAGTCATCACTTCATCCCACTGCAAATTAACAAGCACTCAGTCTTTAAATGAATAATGCTCACATTATGATGATGATCAACTATGATCACAAAGATCTGTCTTAAGGTGTCACACAAAAGCCCAATAAAATCTCATATATTATGTCACTTTTTCAAGCTGATACATAATAAAAACTAGGGCTGCAGCAATCAGTTATTTTAGTGATCAAGAATTCCATTGATGATTCCATCAATTAAGTTTTAAAGAAAACATTTTTTAATGGAAAAAAATAAATAAGCAATCTCAAGTACAGTAATGTCAAATAAAGTATACATGCAATCTAAACTAAGGCATAAAATAAAATTCCCATTACTCTATTTTCTTGAAGGGGGGACTTTCTAACATTAGTAGGAGGCAAAAAGAGACTGGATAGAGTTGGTGTGTGTTCACGTGCCCTGTGCTTTGATACCAAGTTTTTGTTATGATAGTGTTAATAATAATTCAGTGTCCAGCCTAACAGCCCAAGGTCAGTGGCTTTTTACTGGCATATGTACATTTTATTGGTCTGTGAAAAAAGCTTTTATTTTTATCCATCCATTCTCTACCGCTTATCCTTTTCAGGGTCGCGGGGGGGCTGGAGCCTATCCCAGCTATCTTAGGGCGAGAGGCAGGGTACACCCTGGACAGGTCGCCAGTCTGTCGCAGGGCTAACACATATAGACAGACAACCATTTGCACTCACTTTCACACCTATGGGCAATTTAGAGTTTCCAATCAACCTATCCCCACTAACTGCATGTCTTTGGACTGTGGGAGGAAGCCGGAGTACCCGGAGTGAACCCACGCAAACACGGGGAGAACATGCAAACTCCACACAGAAAGACCCCGGCCTGATGGTGGAATTGAACTCAGGACCTTCTTGCTGTGAGGCAACAGTGCTAACTACCGTGCCACCATGCTTTATTTTTATATTACATATTTTTTTTATATTATAGAATTATAATATAAAATAATCTAATATTTTATTTCTCTGTAAATCTGAAAAATAATGTTACAAAAGCCTTGAAATAAATATGATCTAGTACACCCCATGCCCCCCCCTTTAGATTCACCCCTGGCTGCTTGCTGCAGGTATCACTGTGATAGAAAAGTCTGTTTTTAGTCACAAATGTTGGTGAAACGCTTACTGGAAACAACTGAGTGCAACAGAACAGTTCATGAAATAAAGCATCAAAGCAAAAAAATGTATGTCTAGAATTTTTTTCTATAATTGAGTTCTTTGAATTACTCGATAAACCTTTGCAGCCTTAATGCAAAACAAAAACCGTCATGTTGCTAGAAGTGGGAAGTAACGAAGTACAAATACTTCGTTACTGTACTGTGTTTAGAGGCAAAGTCACCCTCTACAATGTAGGCGACAGAAAACAGAGCTATTTCTTTTAATATTCCTTCTTTTTCTCTGCCCATGCTCTACTTACCTGATTAAAGCTGAGTACATTTATTGGAATTAAAATTTAGACTGAAATGAAGTTTGTTCATATGTACTAATATTATTTTATTATTTCATTAATATAACACACGGTTTAGTTAGCTTTGCACAAAAATAGGTGGTAAAAATGTTCTTCTAGAAGTTACTTGTATTTTCTTTTTACTTTGAGTACATTTTAGAGCTGGTACTTTTTTACTTTCACTTGAGTAAAGAAAATGAATCAGTACTTCAAATTTTACTCAAGTACATTTTTAACACTAATATCTGTACTTTTGCCAACTCTGCATATTAGTCTCACCTTCCTTCCTGCCACATCTCCCACGGTGTCCGTCTCTGTCAGTCCCTCTCTCGTCCTGTCCTGCTCAGAGTGCGCCTGCTGCAGGCGTTCCCTCACCTCTCTCCAGTCTGACTCCAGGCCCAGCTGGCTTGGCCCTGCGAGGGACTCCTCCAGGTTCTGTGTGTGTTTGTGGAGAAATATGATTTAGGTGACTGTGCTGCTCCAGTTGAAAAGCCAGATGGACACACGACTTCATGTTTGACAATTATGCTGGAACGTGTAACTAGCCTGCACGTCGTTCTCAGCGTTACGCAGCAGCTCTGTGTAGCTCTCTCCCTCTCTTTCTGCCTGGCTCGTTCTCCTCTCCACTTGCTCCTCATCCTCTCGTCCTGCACGCTCCTGCTCTTTCAACAAGCGCTGAGACAGTAGTGAAAAAAAAAGCAGCAAAACTGATTAGTATCAGTCACAGTGCTGGAAATTATATAAACATCTGTGAAACTACATTTCATATTCTGAAACAGAAAACTTGTATGAACAGCACAAAGACTTTACCCAAAGCATAACAGGTCTCATGCTTGAGTGACCTTAATTGAGCGTTTAACTGGAAGCTGTAACTGTTTGGGCTACAACCAAAACTTGGGTTGTGAAACACCATTTTACTTAGAAATTGTTTTCCAGGTTCATGAGAGTCACCACTGGAAAGAAATGTATTAACACAAAGGGAACAAGTGCAGAGTGAAAGAGAAGATGAGGTTGGTATGGCGTCAGGAGGGTGTTTGTCACCTGTTCAAGTTGTTTCCTTTGAACCTCCATCTCCATCTGTCTGACCTCGAGATCCTGGACTGCTGCAGCCGTCTCCTGGTCATAAAGATCCATCTGCAGCACAAAATATCAACAAGCACATAAATCTGTGTGACCACCCTGACAATACACTGAGTGATTTTGGTGTTACAGTCCATTACAGGATTTATAATGTGCTAAACTTCCACAAAGTGAAGTGGCAGACAACTGGGGGGGAAATAATCCACATCTAAACATTACTTACATCTTAACCAATGGTCCAGCCAAGTGAACAGCTTTCTCTGTAACTGCTTCATGCTCTTTAACATATAAACACTTAAAAAAAAAAAAAATCTATAAATGTGAAATAGCTAGCTACAGCTTTTGGTGTAGGATTTCCCTCTGGCAGTCCCATTTTAAAAATTATTTGAAATTGATTGTATATTTCCTGAATAATAAACATAGAAGAGCTAAATCATTGAAACTGGAAATGTATATTTGTTTTATGTGTAACTTGCTGCTTTACCTTCCTGCTGATCTCCTGGTCTAGTCTTTGTATCTGTGAGGCTCTCAGGTCCTGCTGGTGTTTGAGAAAGCGTCTTCTGGTTGTGTCCAGCAGCTGTAACTCCTTCACCCTGAGCTCTCCCTTCATGGTGGCCAACCTGGACGACACAGAGCAGTGTCACTAACCCATTCTCTGAACTCCCGTCATTCATTTAAGTCATAATTCATTTTCAAAGGTACAAGGATCTTGTTGTGTACTTTGCCCTCTGCTGTGTCAGTTTCTCCTCTTCCTGTGCCAGGATGTTTCTGCGCTGTTCTTCTGCTTTCTGCAGCAGCTCCTGAAAGCGATTCAATTAAAACAGTAAAAACTGGTTCCCTTTATTTTCACTGCAGGAATTTTAAGTGTTTGTTTTTGAACTCTACACAGTCTGAGTATTACAGTATTATACTTCTTTTAGAATTCGGAAAAATGAATCTACCTGTTGTGCATAAAAGGCCTCCTCTTCAGCCTGGCGACGTAAAAAATCTGCATGCATTGCTGACACCTCCTGCCTGAACACACACTTACATGTTATGCCTTCTTCCTCGCTCCTCATATTGGTGCTTTAATGCTTTTAATATTTTAATATTTAGTTTTAATATTTACTATCATCTAAATTAACATGACTTTTTTTCCGTCTTTTATTATTATTTTGTTATAATCTCACCTCTCACGGAGATACTCCATCTCCTGCAATCGTATCTTCTCCCTCTCCCTGCTTTGGTATTCCACTATGAATTCTGGGTAATGGTTGAACACAGGGTACTGCCCTTTGGTCAGTGTTGTAAAGTCAGAGAGCATGGCCCTGGGATGGATGTCAGCTGGTGTGCTGTTCATGAGTCGGTAGGCCTCCTTTACCATTGCTCCAACATCCAGGTTGTTACGATGGTGGAAGAAATACTACAAAGGAGGAGGGACAGAAAAGTTGATTATGTGCCATAGTTTGTGTTTTTCTGGATTAGATTAGAAAAAAATGGTGGGAAAAGTACCTCAAAGTCCTGTTTCTGTGAGCAGAGGAGGAGAGGCTCACGGCAGCAGATGATGTAAGCCACACAGGCCATCAGCAGAAATGATGGATGGTTGGAGAAAATGTTGTCAAACAGTTTCAGCCACTCATCCCGAGTCAGAACCTCTGAGAACAAAGTCTCCAGAAGGGGCCACACGAAGAGCTACAGCAAACACAGGGAAGTGTCATAAAATGTGGATACTTAAAAAAGTGCAGAGAACGTGTGATCCCACTGAGAGCACGCAATTTTATGGCACATTATCTGACAGTCTCTCTGTGGTTCTGCAGCTTCTGTTACCTGTGCAGTAACGCCACAGTCCACCAGGTGCTGCAGCAGCTCCTTGTCATGATGAGCCAGGACGTTCTCTGCCATGTTCAGGATGTTCAGAGGAGGGTTGGGGAAATACTCAAACCAGTGCTGGCACCAGTTCACTGCACAACCAAAAACTGAGTCAGTAGAGATTCATGTGAAAGATTCAGCTGACACCCCCCCCCCCCCAAAAAAAAGAAAACAAACTTTTGCATTTGGATAAAATTTACATAGCAAACAGGAGTGTCTGTACACAATGAGTAGCAGTGTCTTTTGATGTTATGCTTGTAGCAGTGCCATTCTCAGACTGATCAAGTTTTCAAATGTGTGCAGATGTAATATTACAAAAACACACAGTGATGATGGAGCACTGTAGGAAAGTACCTATGACAGTGGCCACCACTTCGAAGCAGAGCATTGGATTGTTCTGAAAGAGCTTGACAAAAGGAAAAGCTATCAGAGGAAGGTACTCCACCTCTCCAAAGATGGCTGCCCAGTGAGCTAAAGCAGACAACACCCTGTGAAGAAGACAAAACAAGCGGTCACAATGTTTTTGGGTCTTTTAGACTTTTCTTTATTTACTGTCATAAATAATGTTCTAACTATGCTGTATGCTCACTAAACATAACCAAAGATTCCAATAATAAGGTCATCTAAGTATATGTGAATGCAATCCCTGTAAACAAAAGGCTCAGGTTTCAGACTGCTCTAAATGCTCGGTTTCAGTGGGGTTTTTTTTATTTTTAAAAATCTTGGTACTGTATGATGTCATATAAAGAGGATATCCTTAATACTGTCATCTCAGGCACACAAAGCTGGTGGTGGTGGTTCTTGAGTCTCCCATAGTTTTCTTGACAGTAAAACTGGGTCAAGGCTCTTATGGATTAATTGGCTAGTTTCAAACAGTGGATAGACTGAGAGACAACAACACCTGTGTATATTTTAGTTTGCCGTTTGTCCTTTCTCTCTCTCTCTCTTTTCTTTCCCCTCACTCTCAACAGGTTTCAGAGGATGGGAGTTTTTCCTTCCCACTGTCACCAAGTGTTTGCCCATAGAGGTTTGTGTGATTATTAAGGTTTCTTTCAAATAGGTACTCCATCTTTACCCTCCAAAATAAAGTGCCTTGAGGTGACTGTTGTTGTGACCTGGTCTACATAATTAACACTGAATGGAACTGGATTATATGCGTGAGTGTGAGCACCTCTGCAGTCCTCTCAGCAGTTTGTGACTTTTGATGGGATATTTCTCATGCAGAGTGAGGAAGGCTGAATGTAGGCCTTTGTCTGTCAGACTGCTGTATGCTGCATGATTCTCTGGCAGGCACAGCAAGGACCGCCACACAAACATTCTGCAATGCAAATATAGAAAATTACTTATTATTTTTCCTACATGCATGCCTAAATCTTCCTGGTGAAAGTCGTGTTTACCTGTATTTAGCCGGGTATTCTCCAAATGCCTTTAGCAGAGCCACCAGTCTCTTCTTATTCAGACCAGCTGGAAGTTCATTCTGTTCACAGAAAGAAACAAAATTCAAAACAACCCTTTAGGTTACACAGTCATTACATCCACAAAATGATGTGTGTGTTCTTGCAGTCTACCTCTTTATCCTCAGCTGTAGACCCAGCAGGAGGTCTAAGGGTCTTCACTTGTGTGCGTCTGCCTGAACTCTTGTCTGGTCTCTGAACAGCCTCTGACCTGACCTTGACCTTTAGGTTTGAAAAGTCCTGATCAGCTTCACCACCAGAGACTACTGCCACCTGAGAGGCAGGAGGCTGTGGAGAGTGCCAGGATAAAACGCGCGCATGCACACACACACACACACACCTTCAAATCAGGACATGTGGTATCTTTTGGTATGCACTCTATTCATCACATTCTTGTAATTGATTGTCACCTTGTTTAATTCCTGTGTGAGACTCTGGACGCTGTAGATATTAACGCTTCCATTATCCATGATAGCCACAATGTGTCGGCCATTAGGGCTTACTGCCACTGTAGTGATGGATTCATCGTGGGAACCCATGTGAAAGAGAAGCTTGCATGTGTGAATGTTGATGAACCGCATCACACCATCCTGGCTCAACACACCCAGTGTCTATGACACATAAAAGCTATAATCAAAAAGGAAACTGACAAATTCAGAGGAAATGTACAAATTAACAACATATACCCACATTAGTTACATGCCAGTTAATTTTTTCTTCAGTGTACTTTGTATGAGATTATCTAAAAAACACAAAAATCTACTTAAGAAATAAGTTTTGAGAACATTATTTTTAACAACTGGGATGAAAATTGAGACATTGTAATATGAAAACAAGCAAACTGGAAAACACATAAACCCTTCTGGTAGTACTGTTTGTACCTGGCTGGCTCCTCCGTCAAAGCTGTCGGGCAGGAATTCCAGCTGTCTGACAGTTCGAACTTGCGTGGGCATTTGAATCACCCTGAGCAGCTGTTTGGTGTCCAGACACCACAGGTGCAGCAGGTTGGAGCGCCCACCTGCTGCGAGGCTCTTACCATCACTGCCAACACAACACAAGTATGCATTAGTTAGAGACTTTTGTAAGGGGCTGTTAATGAGTGGCTGTGAGATGAGAGACCCACCGTGTGACAGCGAAGGCCTTGTAGAAGATTCTGGGTCCACAATCGGGAACCGGGAGCTGGTATTTGCAGAAAAGTGTGTCACTCTCCCACGCAAAGATGGAGTCATCACTGAAACAGCTGAGGATGGTGTTGCTGAGAGGCAAGAAAAACACCTGCAATGCATGCAGCAGAATGACATGAAGGCGTCAGCAACGAAAAGAAGATGAAATGTAGTGCAAACTATAAGTTTAATCAACAAATACATCATGTGGACAGAACAAATCAAAATTCTTATTCCTAAGTTGAAAAAACAACACTTTACCAAACTTGACGTGGTCGGTCTACAGTGTGGATGTCCTTTCATTTATGTTAAATTAGTGCCTCTCGACCTGTAGCAGCTAGTATAAGCTCCAGCTCACCTGCAACCCTTAACTGCATAAGCAGAAGAAAATCGATGGATAGTTTGCAGAGCATGTCTGCATGCTCACCCTCTGTATGCCTACAGACTGCCTGATGTTGAGCTTTCTCTTCCTCTGGAATGTGTCCAGGTCCCAGAGCTGCGCTGTGTCTGAGGATGTGCTGATTGCATAGCGGCCTGAGCTGTGGACGGAGATGGATGAGACTGCTCCCTCGTGACCTCGCATCCAACTCACCAGCTGCTTAGTGTCTATGTAATTAACCAGAACAAGTTAATTTATGGTTCATGTGGTGGTAGGTGATTAAAAAAAGAAGAAGCAAATTACACATTTTGGATTAAAATGACCAGCTGCTATTGGGAGAAAGGAAAAAACATGCAGAGTGCTGGCTGGCTGTTGTTACAATAAAGAAAATAAATGAAAAATATAATGCTAAGAATAAAATTACAATGAACTACAAATGAAAAACTAAGCAGCACTTTATATGTGAGGACGTACCTTTGTCAAAGCATTTAATAGTGTAGTCAGCCAAAGCCACGAGGAACTCTGTAGTCCTGCGGAGGCTGAATGCCAAAGCAGTGCAGGCCTGTCCTGTCTTCTGCACCAGACGAAATCTATCCCAAGAAGAAGGAGAAGAAAAAAGAAAGAAAATCAAATAAATATCAAAAGCATCAAGAGTTTTAAGGACTTTCCATTCTAAATATATTTAATATTCTAAATCAAAGGAAGAACATTTATGAATCAAACAATCCTGGCTGATAAAAGTAAATCATAAACAACACAGAATTATGTACATTTACATACTAAATAACCTAGTGTTACTCATAGCCACACACCTGTTTCTACTGATGTCAAAAACATAAATGTTGCCATGGTGATCCCCAGCCAGGAAGGAATCACCGGTGGTGTCGAAGGCCACGTGGAGGAAACGTACCGTCTTGGCCTGCTGAGCAGTGCGGACCACAGTCACTAACACACTGAAAAAGCCAAACAACACACCTCATCAGAGACGAAAGATGAAGAGTGTCTGAGTGAATCATGGCTGCTCCCTAGTGGTCACCTAGGAAAAGATCTAACACTATCTCTCTGCACCTGTGCAGCAACCACCTGAGGTCTTACTTACGCAGGTGTGGGATACTGATGGATGAAAAATTACAGAGAAAATTATAAAAAATGAATGATTAGCAACAAAGATTTGACCTAAATGGAAAGAACAAAAGTTAATGGCTGAAAAGGTGAAATTATGAATTTCTACCACCTTACCACCTATTTTATTTATTTTTTTATTCAAACACCATAATTCCGCATTTACATTATTTATTAACTTTCCAACATAACTTGTAATCAATTATCACGTCCCAGCACTCATTTTTATAAAGTCTATTTCAGTATTCTTCATCATAATGTTGACATTTTTCTGTTTTAATTTGCTTGCTACTAAATATTATACAAACTTTGCATAAATTTTGTTCAGAGCAACATATAATCAACTAGCACGAGACATTCAAAGCATGTTTTCTGTATGAGAAGGAAGTCGTAATTTAACCACATAATTTAACGACCAAAAGATGACATCTGACGACCTCCTATGCACCCTTCATGACAGCACGTTAGTATAAATCAAAGGTGTGGTGTGACGACCATGTGATGCTTCCAGTCTTTTTTTTCCAAGGGTAGCTGCAAAGGCAGAGACCACCCTCTTTAACTTCTGATGCACACTCACTCATTCTGCTCTATAACCAAGCATCAAATATGACAGAAAGCGCTCAGTTCACAAAACACCTCCAAGGGTTTCAAGGGCTAAAGAGTTGAGGGTTTTTGGCAACGTCAAAACAGCCACTGTGTGTACTATAAGAAAATGTTTTTGTGCTTCTGTGTATGGAGTCAAACTATAGAACTGAAGCAGGTATAAAGATATTGTTTTCGTGAGGTATAAGAAAGAGAAAGATGTCTGAATTTCAATGAATGTCTCTGGTTAATTAGTTGGTATTCCAGGTTTATTCAGATTTTGCAACCAACACTCCAAAATTGGAGGCATTTGTCTTTCTTGAGTGGATGTAAAATTATGGAGCTGTAGAAATTACATATGGTAATATTTCCGTCTGCGGCTTCCTCCCACAGCCCAAAGACACACCGTTAGTGGGATAAGGTTAATTGGTGGTTCTAAATTTGCATCGGTGTGAGTGTGAGCATGATTGGCTCTCTGTCTCTCTGTGTTAGCCCGCAAGAAGCTGTCCAGGGTGTACCTGGAGACTATGGCAACTGGGATAGGCTCCAGCCCCCACCCCAACAACCCTGAATCAGATAAGCTGAAGAAAATGGGATGGGTGGTTGAATGGATTTTGTGTTTCACACAGTGTATGTAACTACAAGAAGTGAAATTATAAATATATATATATTGTTGTTATTGAGGTTTATGTCAGTAAACAGGCAGGATAAACAATAACTGATTCACGGACAAAGGGTGGGGTTAAATGCACTTCTTCCCACTCTTTTGAATATGTAAACTAAATCAGCCAAAGTGAAGCAGTATTGTAGTGTATTTTGCATGACTTTCTGTATATTGCTTACATGTTCAAAATAAACTCAACTAAACAAGCAAATGCCATAGACAACCTCATTCATATCTCATCCATGGATGTTTGATTGGGGTGAGATTTGGAAGAGGTCACAGTGCACTAGTCGCAACATTTTTATATTCATCAAGCCATCAAGTCAGAGCCCTGTAGAGAAGATTTTCATTTATTTATTCAAAATTTCCTTTAATGTGATTCACATTCAAATATAAAACCATTAGTAAAACTACAGTTTAAGTGAATTTACAGTTAAATGTTCATAGTTATCCAGGATTATTGCGATCTTAATAAAGAGTAAAACATAACTAAATCTTTGATTGCAATAAATAAATAAAATAACTCATCACAATAGTACTAACGAATCAGTATTCCTTATGTAAACACCAACAGACACCGTAAAAATACTCAGAGTAATGGTGCCAACATACAGCAACCACGCCAATACAAACTGACAATTTAGAACTCTATATGTAATAAAGATAATCCACATGTAAATGGCTCCGTGCAGCATCAGCTGCTGACAGTCTGAGAAACTAAATAAGACTTTTGGGAAAATTAAACCTACCTTTTCCCCGGTGTTGGTTTTCGATGCCAGATTTTACCCTCCTCTTTGTTCCCAGTGTCCGTCACCTCCATTTTCAAAAAAGGCAACACAGTTCAGGAGGTAAATTTGCAAAACACCGCTTGAGTTAACTTAATGTTACTATGATATTGCATGGCTTCCCCGCTAACAGGTTAGCCGGCTAATCTGTTTACAGGCGGGGCAAACAGCGGCAAATTTAAAAGAGTGACATTGACTAAGTGCGGTAATGAGCAGAGAAGCCGTCAATGCTCTCGATAAAAGCTTAGCAATGTAATTCAGATTTAAGTAGTGCCCTAAAAGTTTAGCCTACCCCCTCTACGAACAGGTTTTTTCTTCACCTGTTATTGTTGTTGTTTTTTTAAATTTTATTTTCTTGGTTGGTTTTGAGAACAGTTATTTTGTCGCCCAAAATTGACGAAAAAAGACAGGAGGCGTGGCTAAGGAACGTAAACGGTGAAGCTTTTTTTCTCTGTAAATTTTATTTCTTTTTCACAATACCCAAAACAAAGTGAATATTGAGTACATTTTTATTAAAAATAAATTTTAAAAAAATAAATACGGGACGTTTATTTATGTATTAGTGTATATGTGTTTATTTTTATTTATTTATTCATACATTCATTTACATCCACACAGTAAAGCTCCCATTTTGCCAGTTATTTATTTTATCATGATAATGTTTTTGTTGTTTTTATTATTATAAAAGTTTTCTCATCTCATATGTCAGACCTCCAAAAGCCATTCTAATACTTAAGTATGTAAGTAAAAAAATCCAAATCCGTCACCCACTGCTTTAAAGGCAAAGTGAAAGATAAAAGGTAAACTCCAGCAACTGAACCCTGAGATAATTAATTACGATTAACTGATTGCCTCTTTTAACGCCACTTTTTAAAACACATTATTTTCTGCCCCATCCTCTTTACTCTTGAAGATTTTGCACCTTTTTCTACCCCCCTTGTACCTACCTGTAACTTGAGCTGTTGCAACACCGAGTTTCTCATTCGTGAGATTAATAAAGTCTATCTTATCTTATCTTATCTTATCTTATCTTATGTGGTCTGTGTCCAGATCTCCACAGGGGGCTGCGAGAACTGCGTCGTTCGGCACGCCTCTTTGTGTTGCTGGCTGCCTGTGGATGGTCAAGTGAGCGTGTTTGCAAATTTCACAGGAAGTGCAATAAAATGCAAGGCAAACATGTTAGATACTAAAAACACATCCGGTTTCAAAATTTCCCTTTAAATTAAGAGCTTTTTATAAACGAATTTGGCCAATA
>VVHJ01007069.1:6400-21009 GCA_015107715.1 Tylochromis polylepis
CCTTTTTTTTTTTTTGTTCACAAAAAACAATAGTTGGATTATCTTTGGAGCTGTCCTCAGTGTTTAGGGGGAAAACTTGATTTAGGAAATCAGAAAACGTAAAATTTGGTAACTTAATCTCGATGTGTGTACATGTTTCTTAAGGTATGATCCAGGCTCTGGGAGGCTTTTTCGCCTACTTTGTCATCTTGGCTGAAAATGGTTTCCTGCCCTCTCAGCTAGTAGGCATCCGACTTAACTGGGATGACCGCAGTTTAAATGACCTGGAAGACAGCTATGGCCAGCAATGGGTAAGTGTGTAGTATGTGCAAATTTTGTGTTTTCACATTTTGATACTTCATCTTACTACTGTGGTTCTCTCCTGCCTTCACAGACATATGAACAGAGGAAGATCGTGGAGTTTACATGTCACACAGCCTTCTTCGTCAGTATTGTGGTTGTGCAGTGGGCTGATCTCATCATCTGCAAGACCAGGCGCAACTCTGTCTTCCAGCAGGGCATGAAGTAAGTCAAAAGGCTATTCATGGCACCATAGTTATCTTTTCTGCCAATCTTATCAGCATAGAAAAAAATTGAGATTATACTAATAGATATCTCAACTTCAGCATCGTAAGTTTTTTAAACACACTTTATGCTGCGTTTCTAAATGCAGGAACAAGATCTTGATCTTCGGCCTGTTTGAAGAAACAGCCCTGGCTGCCTTCCTGTCCTACTGCCCAGGCATGGATGTGGCACTCAGGATGTATCCTCTAAAGTGAGTTTCAGCAAAACACAGATAAATACTTTGAAAGATCAAGTTGTCTGGTTACTTGATTGCAGTTCTCCTGTTCTCTCCATAGGCCTACCTGGTGGTTTTGTGCATTTCCTTATAGTTTTCTCATCTTTGTTTACGATGAAGCTCGAAAACTTATCCTTCGCCGGAACCCTGGAGGTGAGCTAAGTTTTTTGTTTTGTTTTGTTTTTCTAAGTGGGCATTTCTTTAAAGGGCAATGTTTTGTTCGTACAGGCCTGAGTTGAGAGTAGTTTCACTTTTTCTGTAGATTTTAAACAAACCAGAAATTAATTAATTATTAAGCAGCAGTTAAGTAATGCTAAGCTAAGCTAACTGGTGACAGTAGGGTTTAATTATCAAAATAATTTCCCAAATTATTGATAGCACTGTTTATTTACTGTGTTTTTTCTCTCCTATTTGTGCTCCAGGTTGGGTGGAAAAGGAGACGTACTATTGATCGCTGGAGCACCTTCGCTCAAGCCCCTCACATCTTCCACTTGTTTCTTCCCCCGGTCATTCCATCCCCGGCAAAACACATCTACAGATGTCCCGCCCCCTTAAAGACAAAAAGCGCTTTGAAGCAATTTTCATCACAACTGCCCCAAAGATTAAAAACAGCAAAAGCACCTTTACAACTTTCTACATCGACCTGCCCCCTTTCTCCCCACCTCCTATGATACTCTTTGCATGTGTTCTCTCACAGCTGTGTACATAAACCAATATATCTACCAAACGGCAGCTGCATATTGTGTATGTAGATTTGAATGAGCTAATGATACAAAGGGAGTGTCTATGCTCTGCAAAAAAAAGGGCCATCCAGCTCCTTCTCCTCCCTGTTCTTCCCCTCTTCACCAAGATTGTCTTTCTGTACACCTCTGTTCCCCCTTTCCCCTCCTCGCCAACCCTTTGCTTGTCCTCCAATCACACACAGATATACATGTCACACAGTGAGATCCCATCACCGGCACTACTTCGACTGCCACCTTTCGCTTCCACCTCCTGTCTGTGGAGGACCATCGGAGTGGTCATTTTCCTGGCATTCTCATCGCATCCATTTTCCTTCTCTTCTGTTCCTTAACAGCCAGTGTTGTTTGTTTTATAATATGTGGGGTGGGGGGGCGATTTTGATGATTTTAGTTTGTTTTTTTTATTTCAAAGTTGGGAGGGGAGGTGTGTGAAAGCTACTTTTCCTCATTTAGGCGCAGCGAAGCACACCACACAGCGTCCCGTCCACCGCCCCTCCCTCTCTGTATCTCACACCCCTCCCCTCCCTTCCAGCCTGCCCCGTTTGTCTCTGTTTGTGTGCACTGTGTGAACCATTGTCCTCGTTAATAACTATTACAGTACACCCCCCTCCCCCCAAGTTGGTAAATACAACTCAATCTTTCTGTGTGTTCTAGGAAATCTATATAATTCTATACTGAATTTAAATGAAACAATAAAGGGAAAAAAAAAAAACATGTTGAAAATCAGCTCCAGAAAGACATTCATGAAGACGATCAACAAAATTGGTGAGGTAGGAAAAAAAGTAAGGGACACTGTATCTGTCTCTCTTTTTGTATTTGATTTGGTTTCAGTTACTTTTGCTGGTTTCTCAGGAGGCTATTCGAACATGTAACAGTAAAGCAGGGCTTTAAGTTGTGTTTTTACCAAAAGACAGAAGTCGCCAACCAAGACTTTGTGGTTCCTGTCACTGCAGGTGTGCCGGTATGATGTGGTGAAGTGTGCTGTGGAGTGGTGAGTGGGGATGATGAGCCCATGTGCCCGGGTCTGTGTGCATGTATGTGTTGGAGACCAGTGAAGGGCCAGCGGCCTCGGGCTGGGTCCATCTTAGATGGCTGAATGGGTTGAAAGTTGAGAATTACAAAAAAAAAATACACGACTAGTAGAACATGTGTGTCAAATAAATGAAACCAACACCAATAAAACATCTAGACATTTAATACAACCTAGATCTGTCTGCGTGTCTTTGTCTGATTTCATTTTTGTACCACAGAAAGCTTTACTTTTGTTTAGTTTCTCATATTTTCTCATATTTTGTATTTTTGGCCTAAATGAATGCTACTCATCAGTGATGGGTGCACTATAACTATAACTAACTATAACTAATCCTGCAAGAAAAATTACTTTGTGTTCAATAGATTCCACCAGAAGCACTGAACTGCATCTACTGAACTGGCAGTTTGTCATCTGCATTCATGAATACTGACCTGTTGTCATCATATTACTTCCACCTCCTGTCTATATTTGGCATTCATTAACAATTTTAGCAGACTACAACCTCTGAATACTGCACCTATTTTTTTTTATTTCAGCAAATATATATTCAAATTTGTAATAAAGCAATTTCCTCATTATGAAATATATGCAAAATACCATAAACCTTGCCCATGTGGTTCAGCTTTATGCATATGAGAGTATAGCTCAGCAGAAATGGCAGAATAGGAATTTGAGGATGAGATGCCATCTAGTGTTGCAAATATATGCACTTCAACCTACAAAACTGCATAATGTTAAAGTGCCATAGGGGGACGAGTTGGCAGCAGCCCAGGGTAATGCACCAAAACCACTCTGTATATGTGTCAGCATTGTCTGACTCCAACATAAATGAGCTCAGAGATGAGGCTCACTCTCAGTAGGACCAACATACAAAAGGATTATTGCTCTACCATTTCCCAAAAGCCATCTCTTTTAAGTTGATAGAAAAATAATAGTGCAGGCAGTGTGTTTATAGGAAGGAACAGCTACTTTTTTTGATTAATATGCTACATTCCTGCAAATAAAGCAGGTCACCTTCAGGGAATGGGCTGCAAATGTGCTGCCTCTCTGAGCCACAGGGGTCATATATTTTAAATGAACTGCTTATTGCCTACCAAGTACACAAATCAAATAAATTATACATAATGTGAGGGTTAGGTATCATGTGAGGTCACTTTGCCACAAAAAGCTAAAAAAAAAAAAAAAAAAATTTAGGACACGTCCCTTTGAGGGAGAAAGACAAAAACTTTGTGGAATCGTTTCACTACCCAATGACAAACGCACGCATGCATACACACACAAAACACACATGCGCACCCACTTTCTGTCACTCTCCCTGACAAACATGCTCACGCTCTCACCCTCGTTCTAATTTCCCCCGTGTCTCTGCAGTGAGCTCACTGCAGTGCGACTCTCCTCCCCCACCCCGCTCCTCGCCACCCTACGTATAATAGAATATCGATCGCTTGCCTTTGCCGCAGTGTGTAAGCGAGTGCTCCTGTGGATGAGTGTGTGTCTGACTGGGGCCCTCCAAGGTCATCGCCATGGCAACCTGAGCATGGGGTCCTTTCGCTGTGCTGTCACAGAGCACAGGTCACAGGGGTCACGTGAAAAGGGGGACAAGAGGGGGTTGGTGAGCGCTGCAGTGTTTGGTATACTGGAGACAGAGGAGGGGAGCCACAAGGGCTGGAAGTGTCCTATTCCACTGTGTATTCAGACTGGAGCAGAATAATGAGAACATGTTCAGACCTAAGTGTTGCCGAGGGACACAGAGTTCACTACAACTCCTGCCATGCATGCACAAACAAAAGTCAGCTGTAATAGCAACTTTAGAGGAAATAAATATGACTTAATTTGAGACTGAATTAAAAAAAAAAAAAAGGAGGAGAGAACTGGACTCCAATAAGCTGGCTTTACCTTAGGGGTTTATTGCACTTAGAAAATATAAATACAAAACACCCAACTTTTATCAGAATGTAAACGAATGATGAATTTCAAGACAGTATTTTACATTTACGTGACCTTCAGACCTGAAAGTTCCAAGCTAAACATGTATACATGCTAACAAGGAAATGATAACCCCGATGTAAAATACCATGATTAAGTACTGACCTTTTAAGATGTGTCATCATCAAGCCAGCTATATAAGAAGCCTATCAGAATGACCAAACCTGCATTTTGTATGATAGTAATAATAATAATAATAATAATAATAATAATAAGTGTTTGTGCATTAGCATTAGATACAGTTTTAAAGCTTTAAATGGCACTTTCTTCCTTTGGAAACAATCACAAATTCTCTTTAGAAGTGTAAAGATTACAATTATACATAGTCTTCAAATCAGAGAGAATGTATTAGCCCAAATATCTACAGCAGAGAGCACAGCACAGCACAGATAGCCCATTAAGATGTAAGCTGAGAAATATTGCAGGGAATAAGAGACTATTTTACACAAATCAGAGGCATCTGAGGTTTAAAATGAACAGAGAAAGGCATATAATCTGCATGAATGTGCGGTTAGACTTATGTTCAGAAATCAATTTTTTGTGCATATGGCAATTTATGTGCTTAAATGAGCTTCAAAAAGCTGTCAGTAACATGACAAGGTGCATTCTTGATACCATGCTAAGGGTTAAAACACAGGGAATACAGGATACACACAAGCTAAGGAACATATATATGAACAGCTCTTCCTTTGTGCAAATGTATTTGCAGGGTCAACGTGATGACTGAAAGTCAACCAGCTCCTGCTGATAGTTTAGCCTGGTCTTTATACAGGCTCCATGAGGAGCTCTTCCAGGTCAGATCCCTCCAGCTCACGGAATGCAGCATGAGAGCCAATCACAAACAGCGTTGCTCCTGAGAAGATGAATGACAGCAGTTAAAAATGGGTGTGAAGGGAAAGTAACAAAGAAGGGTTTTTTTTGTTTGCTTTTCTTTAAAGAAATGCATGAACAAGATTTAGGTTCCACTATTAGAGAGATGTTAGCATTGCAGACAGCAGTGGAATATGTCCAAAATCAGAAAAACACAAGAATTATTGATATTTTTTTAAAACAAAGATTCAGAAGACTAACGGGGAACAAGTACAACGTGGTTTGGCTTACCAAGAACCCAAAACACGGCAGCTCCAGCTCCGGCCAACCAGAACACAGGCAGAGAAACAGCTCCAGCCAGACTCATCTGGTGAGGCATAGTCAGCTCTTTGCCTGGTTTACATTAAAATTGAAGGTTTGAGAACATATAAAATATGACAACAAACATAAATTATGACAGTAATTAAAGATGCAATAAAAATCAAAATGTTTTATTTTCGCAGACTAAATCCTTACATAAACGTTGCTTATTCTTCACTAAACTGACATCTTTAAAGGAGACCTTTTGTGGTTTAGTTACATTATTGTTACTGAGAACTCTAGTAGTAGAGAACAACAATAAAAAATACAATTAAAAAACAGTTATACAATAGATCACAATGGATTGCGTCATTAACCCACTGATTTAATTTCTATACACAAAAATTTAAAGGAGGTTATAAATAAATAGATGAATAAACATAACAAACTTAAGGTTTGACGTTTAATTATTCAAGCTAGGTTTATCTTAAAGTAGCTGCCCAAAAAGATTTATATTATTTGCAGGTGATTCAACAAGCAGGTATTTATGTGAAGATGTCCGACTCATTTGAGACACTTTTACTCACCAAGCACAACCAGTTTAGACTCCAAAGATTTGAGGTGAATGATGTAAAAGGCACCGGCAAACACAGCCAAGGCAATCAGTAGCATGGGTGAGCTGATGCTGAAGAGAGGGAACATCAACAGTCCAATCATTTATTACAGTGTATGAGCTGAAAATAATTTTTTTTTTTTTTTTTTAAAAACACTACCGCTTCCCTGTTTCCATTTCTCATTCACCAAAACAGATTTATGAGTCTAACAAAGCCGTGTTTTGAGCTTACATGCAGTAAAGGATAAGCCCCAAGAAGATGAAGGTGTAGTTGCTGTTGTAAATTTCCACATTTTTCACCACCCTCTGGCACAAGTCTCCAAAGTTGCGGGGTTTTGAAAACTTGCGTTGGTCTACAAAACTGGCCCAAGGTCGAATGGACAATCGGCGCTTGTCAAACCACTCTTTAGCCATGCTAGCTGAGAAGCCTTTGGGAAGCCAGAGCCTACGGAATAAGATGAAAACATTAAGAACCAGATACATTAAGAGGAATTATGACATGTGCAAAATTTATATTATCACTTGGTGGCTCAGTAAGCTTACAAACATTAGTAGCAGGTTTGAGAGATGCAGAAGCACATGTCAGTTCTACTGTGTGATAAATCTGAGATAGATAACATTAAAAAACAAACACATTTGAACTCGTACTTTGCCAGGATTCCTGTGCCTCCTGTGCCTGTGGGATGAGCATCCCCAGCCGTGAACAGATCTCCTGCCTTGCTGTCCATGTCTACTAGCGAGTTCTCCCCCTTTGGCACTCCAGATGGCATGTACACAGTCTGCTGTGAGACAACTGCAAGGAAGAAAACACAGAATGTAAATACCAGTTGTAAAACATTTTCACCGCTAGTTCTTAAGTCCCTCTACAAGCAAGTCTCACCAATGGATAGAAATTTTGAAATGCCACCAGGTGCTTATCTAGGCAGTCATTTTAGGGCATTATCAAATTTTAACTTTCATCAAAATGTAAAAATTTCATGTATAGACTCAAGACTCAGCAAAAGAGAAAAAAAAATACAAGCAAACTGACTTGGTCTCAAGGTTGAAGGAAAAAAAAAAAAAGCTTTCTTCCCCTACACAACAACACTGGTGGACGAAGTAAGACTCATATAGGTTTAAATTTAGGATTCTCTGATTCATACTTTCGCTGCCAATGCATTTTATTTTTTGTTATTCCTGAGGAGCTCATTAAAAAAAAAAGTATTTTAAGCTTGACTATAATAAACCTCAATTATCAAAACAGATTAAAATTATTTGAAGGGTACCAATTTGTTTTTATACACACACACACACACACACACACACACACACACACACACACACAAAAACTGCTATGCACTTTTACACCCACTTATGATGTTGACCCCCACTAGGCGCTTATATTTAGCAACATAAGTTGTTTTAAACAATCATATTATAACACCAAAATCTGGGCATGAAACTCAGTAGAAGTAAGACAGAATACATGTGTATGACTGAAAGTGATGCAGACGTAACAGTGAAGCTGGAAGGAGTGGAGGCTCAGAGCAGGTTCATGGATGTGGTGAAAGATATGGTGAGTGAGTTGGAGGGAGATGATCTACTTTGGTTACCCCTAAAGAGAACAGTCAAAAGGAGAAGAAGGGCATCATGCTGGCACCACCAATTGATTCCCTCTCTTTGTTTATCTCCAGATAAATGGTTAACTAAAAGTATTTATAAATAGGTCAGCCAGCGTATAAAGTTCGTGACCAACACCAGTTTTTATATTCCTGCATTTCTTAATCCTGTCATTCCCAGAGGTTGAAGAAACAACACTCAAAAGACTGAGCTTAGCTACAGTAGGCAGAGGAAAATGTTCGTCAGCAAAAGAGCTTGGTCAATGCCACATCACTAAACACACACCCGGATATTCGACAACACAATTTCCAGTGAATACTCACTTATTTTATTTTTGATTTGTAAAGGATCTTAACTGAATGGCATTTCTAAACCCTGGTATGGACTCCATCATAACTCCCAGTTGTTCTTAATAACTCTGATGGTTGTTCAAATACTGTCGCAGCTAGCTTCTCTGCTAATAACCACTCCAGTCGAGGCGGATTTATGATTTTATCGTAGCGCAACTTTACACACCTACTTAAACTGAACCGAAATAAAAAGGAACAATATCAACTGCCAAATTTACAATGGTTTAATTACATATACTCACAGCAGGAGAAGAGTTTAACAGGACCGCCTCAGACCTTTTGTTGCTGTTTTAGTTTACGGATATGATGTGGCTCTTATTTGCCTTCCTGTAGCTGCCTTGGTTCCAAACACCGCCACCTACTGATCGCATCCACCAGTTCTCCTCCTACTATGGTTGGGTGTAACCTGCTGCAGTACATATGTTCTTGTGCTTGTATGTTTACGGACGTTTCGGTGCAAAGCTCACTTAAAGTGCTGGTTTGTTATTTTTCATGTAGCAGCTGAGACAAAAGAAGTAAAAAAAAAATGGGGGGGGGGCGCCATAGAATCAGCTGTCTTTACTGACTTGCGCAATACAATAAAGTGACTGTTTAGGAAAAACTGTCTTCAGATCAGTTCGAACAAACTAGCAGATCAGCAAAGCAAAAACGTGACTGGGCGTCGCCGTGGAAGTCAGAGGGCTGTGATTGGTCAATTCTTCAGCGTTGACGTAGCGCAGAACTGCAAGTTGCTGTGGAAGTTACTAGATCATCCAACCCACTCGGAGGTGAGTCGACCCTAGTTATTTTGGGTTTCTTGATTATTATTGCGTCAGAATGCTTTGAATATTAATCTACTGGTGCATTTTTTACGCTTTCATGTATGTGTTCCAGTGCTCGTCGGTACTACAGCCAATTTATAGCTAAAGTAAGCTAACGTTAGTAGCTAGCAAGCGATATCCATTTCTGTCCTTTGTATGTATCACTAATGCATACAGAGGAAAAATTGGGTTTTTTTTTAGCGTATAGTTAATGTTATGTTTCAATACGTGTGTAGGAATGTAACACATCTGTTAATTTCACGTTTGTTATTTAGTTAAACCGCTGTTTGCATTGCAGTTCTTGATGTTTGTTATGCTTTTTTCCACAGACAAACGTGACTGATTACATAACTTGTCAAAGGGGAAAATTTTGCTTCACCGGTTGCTACTGGGCGTCTGTGAAGGACGGCTACTGTCTTTGGCTTCCAACTGGTTAGTTTATGTTACTTAACGTGAATAAAAATAAGGGGGTTCTCCGTTACGTGTTTAAAAACTGTTTCGAGCTGAGGGTGAAAATGGGAAGGACTGCTGAGCTAGCTGATGCAGCCATATAATGGTTGTAGACTAGAGGACGGGCGTAACGCTGCAGTATTACGCCAACATTATCATTAACTGTGGTACATAGCACAGACGGCTTGCTGGGTTTTATAGACAAATACTGTTTAATGGTTAATGCAGTTTATATGTAGCTACACAGGATTTGTCTGACCGTTTTGTCGGCGTTTTATAGCTTATAAACAGCTACACAGATGATATTTTTTTAGTGCTACGTATGTAATACAATAAAAGTAGGAGTATAGAACATGGAAGGAACTGGAGGTCAAACCTGTTAAATGAGAATGCAGCGTTTACAGGAGCGCTGAGTACAATGCATTATGTGTACATAGATTACAGGGTTTTTCCTAGCTCAGTACAGGCCTTTAGGGGAGAGTGACTATGCACAACTGGGCAATTGATCCAATAATTGTTGAAGAAAACCTGGCTTTGCAAACGTCTGTGAATTTTTCTGTTATGTTTGGCCATGTCATTTAGTAAATATATTATTGTCTTGAGATAATTAACTCCACCTTCAATAGCCTTGTTTAAAAAGTAATTTTTTTTAGATGTGCAAAAAAATAATAAAACAATACATTACTGTACACTGGGTGGGGTTGGCTATCTTTCACATTTGATGGTTGATGCTGATGTTTTTACCCTTTTTTTTTTTTTCTTCCCCCATACTTTAAATTCAAAGTTTTCTCATACAAAATAAGTCCATACTTCTCACTTGAAACATTTTATTTCTTTGTTGTTTAATGTTGTTGTATACAAACACTGACAGTCATTTTCACAGCAGAGGCAGCTGGTGGCATGTAAAATGTTGTTTTGCTGTTATTGGCAATGGTTAGGTAATAATATTTTGGACATATCATCGCTCATAAAGTGTTTGCTCACCATAAACGACCAGCTGAAAAGTTAAAAGGTCAGCAAATGCTGTGAAAACTGCCCTGTTTCTCTGACATCTTGTCCAGCTACCTAGTTATTACTTGAAGAAGATGTCAATGTCTCACTAAAAGCTTCATCATCCATTGGTTCAACTTCTTACACTTTGGCTACAGTTGTGCTAGAGTTAAAGCTGCAGGTCCTCTGGTGAATTTGGCTTTCAGGCTAGCAAATATGGCACACTCCTCAGCTTTAGATATATTTTTGTTTGACCAGGTGTAAATACAGTTAAGGTGTGTTGCTTTGGACTTTGCAGTACAACTGCAGAGATTGAGTTGCAGAGAGTTTTGAAATGTGTAACCACACCTGAAAATGCTTTCAGCGTTCCACCACTACCATTGCCCTGTCGTTTGTTCCTCTTCAGTATGTAGCAGGATTGACATCTTGCTGTCTTTCTTTCACTAACCCAGATTTTTTCTGGTACCAAAATTTGGTGCTGATTAACAGTAGCACTGACATATTTTGGTCAGTTCCCTCAAAAGTACCAGCTTAGTACCCAGCCCTACTGTACAACCCTACTTATCAGGTTTATATGGTTAGTTGGCTGTATCTTCTTAGACATTGAAAAACCTTAATAGTAATTGTCTTTGTATTTGTTTTTGTAGTCTTATCACTGGCGGAAAAGTGGAGAAGGTCCATAGCCAAATCCTGACCATGGCTGCAGTGCATCACCAAGGGTACCCAGTCAGGGATTCACTGTTCTGGGATGAAACAGAGTGCCTCAACTACTATGGGATGTTGTCTCTCCATGAAGTCTTTGAAGTAGTTGGTGCTCAGCTGACAGAGACTGACATTGAAGTACTGTCATTCCTTTTGAATGAAACTTGCTCCGCGACACATCCTCTCGATCCAGCAGGCTGGACAGTTGAACCCCATGAAGACAATCCAGATGATCCAGGTGTGGCCCCAAGTCCACAGCTGCTAAAAGCATGGCAGAGATTAAAGCCTACAGGGTCACAGCAGCCCTTTTTGGACCCAAAGCCCAAGAGTGGCCTTGAGCTGTTACTACAGCTCGAGAGGAGAGGATACCTTAGTGATGGAAACCTGGCACCGCTACTGCAACTTCTAAGAGTCCTTACCCGTCATGACCTGTTACCCTTAGTGTCCCACAAGAAAAGGAGGACAGGTGAGGATCTTGAGATTATGTCCTGCTGTTGTTGATCTCAAATAGTTTGCCATTATGTGTTGTGTGTTTTTTATGCTTTTCAGTTTCTCCAGAGAGAATTGGACAGAGGTATGAGATAGAAAGCACAGAGTCGGTGTGTACTTCTGGAATAAGTAGCAGCTGCAGGCAGACAGAAACTCCTCTTACATCTTTCGCACATCAATTAGAAACTGGTAAGTTCACTGCTCTTTAATATTTGGCGAACCCGAAGTACGGTCAAGCTATTTGATTAATCAGTGATTATTGAATGATTTGAAAGCGTTTGTGTGTGCGTGTGTGTGTGTGTGTGTGTGTGTGTGTGTGTACACATACATACATACATACATACATACATACATATAATTGGCCTTCTTTGGCCTGATTGACTCTGCTTATATGCAAAATGGGTCCCTTTACCATTAAGGCATTGAAGCTGCTACCTTTTTTCACGTAAATCAGTGCCTTTTGTGCATTTCTGACTATTATATATGTCAGTGAATATTACCCTAATTAAAATGATATGATTTAAAAATAATTTTTGCTGGTGATTTTCCTTTTGACTCTGGTTAAAACCTTTTTTTTTGATCTGTGTCTTGTGTGGGGAAGAACCCTGTGTACATACCACGGTCTTAACAGGAATTTTTCTTGTTTGAAGTTATGATCAAATATTGGCAGTAAAATTTGGATGAAAAGCTAAAAAGAGTCCTTTGCTGTTCCTTTTTATCTTGCACTCCTGAACTCAATCCATATGTTTTCTGTCAGGTATTTACTCTCCTGTGGCTGGGCCATCTGCAAGTAGGCGGAGGAAGAAGAGGGGAAATGGCTGGAGCCGTAAGTCCAAGAAAACGAGCAGGCAAAGTCAGCCTCTGCCTCCACCACCAGTGCCACAAAAAGTGTCCTGTGGTAAGTGCAACACATGCATTCTTAAAATGTCTTTCTTTTTATTTATATTTTTGTTTTTTCTCTTGTCTTCTGTAGTACCTTCATCCTGCTATTTACCCCTGCTGCTCATTTTTCCTTCTTTAAACAAAGGAGAATATAATTTTCAGCCTATTAACACCTCCCCGGCATCATCATATTTCCTGTTTTAGTTTCATAAATTCTGATGTTGTTTATCTATGCTAAAGCTCAGATGCCAAAATTTTATTCATTTTTTTTCTTTGTCACATCAAAATGCATAAAAGCACTAAGTTCATGCTTAAGAACATTCGTATGATAAAGCTAGCATACAGTTTGACATGTTATTAATAGACTCAGGAGAAAGGGACAAATTAAATAGCAATAGGGATGGGAATTGATAAGAATTTAGCAATTCTGATTCCATTATCGATTTTACTTATTGATTCAGTTCCTTATCGATTCTCATTGCCTCCACTTTGAGAGTCGCCACCATCTCTAAGCAGCATATCAAAGACGTGCAAATTAATTACGTACGTAATTAACTACGTGGTCAGATATTTGTGCATGTTGGAGGTAGTTTCCCTCTTTGTTGTGGTCAGTGCTGGGGTCACTACTCAAAAACAATAAACTAAAAAAGTTATTGCACATATTACACAGAACACTTTTCTTAAAAGTAATGCAGTACATTACTTAATTACTCCCAGGAGAAAGACATTCGTTATACTGCTTGTTACATTACTTTAATGTTACTCTGTAAAATGATCTGAAACTCACTGTCTCATAATCACCCTTTAACAATATAAACTTACAGGCTACAGCCCCACACACCAACACAAATGCCTTTCCTAATGAGGACACACATGATCTTTCTCTTAGTATTTGGGTATGAACACAAAGCCGACAACGCAAATCAAAGATAAAAAACCAGCACAAAGAGAATTTAAAGTGATCCTCACTGTGATTCTACTGTAGAAACATGAACGGGTAGAAACAGAGACTGCAGCCTGACTGCTCATCAGTTTGTTACCTGTTGAAGTTCAACAGCGGCTGGCTTCACCACAAATGATGGCTCACTTTATCACGGTGCTGGGCTGGGGTCAGCATTCACTCAGCTTTAGCGTCACTCTGGGTTCTTGCTAGCTTAGCGTTAGCATGCTGTGCTTGCAAAAAGTTGAAGTTGTGTTAACAGTATAATGCGGTTGTTTCTGTCCTGGAGCAGTCTCCACTTTACCATCGCGCTCTCATCCTTTTATACAATAAAAATAAAAGTAATGTCCATATCCACACTGTAAACTGTGCTACTGACACACAAACTAAATCAGCTGAACGTAGCATGAGTGCAAGAACGGATAAGCGGGATCGATAGGCAGCAGACTAACGATTCCAAGGAATTGGACTACTGGGAACCGGTTCTCTACAAGAACCGGTTATCGATTCCCATCCCTAAATAGCAGAGAGCAGTACACTAGATTCATACCTACTTTTAGTGCCTGATAAATATGTGGAAGGTGGTGTGCTTGCAAAGGCCACTGTACTTTAACTCTTCCTGGAGCTGTACAGAGTCCAAACATGTTTCAGGGTTGAGGAAACTTTTATTTTTCTTTTGTTTTGTTTTTCAACCCAGTGTCACATTTGGTGAAAAATCCTGACTACAATATCGCCTAAAGCTCTCTGTGCTGCACAGACCACATCTCTCATACTTTTTATGTTAGTACCAAATGTCCTTGAAAATCCTAGAGCTACATTTAAGTCTGAGAACTCAATGTGAAGCCTCATGTGCACTTCCCTTTGAGTTTACTGACATCATCCCTATTTTTTTTTTTTTTTAAAGCTGTTCCACATTATGTTTTTGTTGGTACACTATGATCTTGTTGAGACTTAATGATAACCCTTTAACTGTCGTTATTAAACATACAACATCAGAGTTTTGTTGCCTTATCAGTTTCTCCCTGTGGGAGTCCTTTACATTCTTTTCCCTTCATTCCACCTCTCTTTTCTCTAACATTTTGGGCTATGTTCAGCTGCTGCCGTTGATAAGAATGCAGACTGGTAGGCTGTGTCTTGTCCTTTTTGA
>VVHJ01007072.1:7648-19849 GCA_015107715.1 Tylochromis polylepis
GGTTATTTTGTGGGGTTTTTTTTTTTTTTTTTCCTGAGCCGTATTGATTGGCAACTTTTTACATTTATTTTGTTCATTGTGATTTACAAGTCTTGTCAAGTTCTGCAAGTTTATTTACACTTTATCTTATATGCTCTTGGCAATGGAAAAATCATCACCTATTGATTGTGCTGAGAGTTCTACCCTCAACAGTGAGGCCTGTAGTACTCAATGATTTTTGAAGGACTAGAGGAGGAGATTTCCGAGCTGAAGCTAAGTGGAAGGTTAAGAGGAAAAAATATAACTTGTCTGTTCCAGCTGTCGTCATGGACAATGTGAGGTCCTTTGACAATAAGATGGATGAGCTCAGAGGAAACACCTTGAGTGGCATATTATGTGTTTTATGAAGACACTGCTACTGTACTGCCACATATCCTGGGCCACAGGATTTAAAAACAGTTGGAGATGGATGTTAATCTGAGTCATAAAATGAAATCTGGCGAGATTATACTAGTAGAATTTTGGTCATTATTAATGTTGCTACTTGAATTAATTTTGAATTTTCCATATACCTCCATCAGTTGGTGCAGAGGTCATCCAAATGACTACACTATGATGAATGGCTATGGATAATTTAGGAATAACGAGGATTAAACCTCCATACCACTCACACATTTTCAGGATTTCTCCGGTTCACTGAACCACCTTTACAATTACAAGTTTAAGACCAAGAAGGAATTTTAAAATTCTCTGGAGAAACAGTCCAGAAAGAAACTGAAACTGCTTGAACTGAAGTAACCCTGTCCACCTCTGTTGTATGATTGTAAGGAGGTTTATGAACCCATCAAACACAAGGTAAAGAATGAACAATGCTAAGAAAATTAAAAATGCTGTTTACAACCATTTCAGAGCCCAAAGATATGTTTGAAAGCGTGTGTGATGGGTCATATGAATTGTGGAAATCCAAGCACGAAAGATTATATGTTTTTAAAACCATCTCATGTCTGTCTGAAAGGTGAATGGGTTCTGAAGGTGGCAGTGACACGATATTATCTTACTTGTTCTGTGACAGCTTGCTTGAACCTAGACAGGTAAAGACACTGTTCTGCACATGTTAGACTATGTGTACAAAAGGTAAAGCACAAACATGTATAAAGAATAAATAGTTACATGGTTAAATTGTTAAATGGTACACAGTCACAGGGTTAATCATGTCATGGTAACAACACACTGATATTGTTAACTTTGACTTTATTTACCAATGCTTGACTGGGAACACACACAGATGAACTATTATCCTTCATGATTTATTTCTCTATACACATACCCTGAAACCATATTGAAGAAAATGAACTAAATTAGCTACCAATCAAAGTCCATAATTCTGCCCTGAAGGTCAAGGAGTGGTCCCTCATAAAAATTGAGCGAGCGTGGAAGAGGTACAAGTCTTTTACTAGGAACAGAAATCTGTCAAGTGGAGCCTGCAGTCAGTCCATCTGATGAGAACTGACTTGCATCATTTATCCAGTTTCAATACTGAATATTTGACTAACTGATCTCTACATATGCAGTTATTTGTTATTAATATCGTCATCTGGTTAAAAAAGACCTGACTCAAACACCTGATTCAAATTTCAATTTTAATCTGACCATGTATTGTATAATATGTCACTGTTTATAATGCAAAAAAATGATGCATATTCATGCACTGAAAAAAAAACAAACAAACAAAGAGAAGATGCCAGTACATATATTACTTAATGTATGTTTATTTGCTAGGTTTCTTGAGGTAAGTGCATTTAAAACTATATTATTTACACATTGGATTTTTTTTTTCTGTCCTGTTATCTTCACTTATCTTGTTTTTATGTTTTTAACCATTTGACCAGCTCATTCCTAATGCCAAGGACCAGAACGCATTGGATGGATGCTGGAACTAGTGACAATTAATTGTCACTAGTTTTGGATATTGATACTTTTTGTTGTATACCAAGAGGAGATAGGAGAGATTTCTAATCTATTACTGTTTTTTCATGTCCTTTACTTTATGTCTAACAAAGACACTGGAACATAAAGCTGTCTTACCATTACACTGTTAGACTAATTTTTAAAAAGCTTCTTTTTTTTCTCCTCAACGATAACAGCTAGGTCAAGTAATCTGTGCCCATGTACCAATAGAAACTGGCAAGAGCTATTTTGGGGGGTAACATGGCTATGCAGAGTACAAAAACATTTCTTAGTCTTTGGTGTCTTTGCATGTGAAGATCGAGACCATCTAGACTAGTTAAAAGTCAGACGTTTGTTGACTAAAGCTAAGCAACACCAACATATTGATGTTACTCACCCTAAAGAGAGGCTGGTTTCACAAGCCACAAGTCATTTTCAGCTAATGACTCTGGCAAACACACAGCATGAGAAGAGAGAGAAGCCTTGCTTTCACTGAAAATAATCCCACTGAAAACAAATGACTTACGTCATTAAAGGATAAAAATGCAGAATCTATCCCTTTCTGTGCCTCTTTCACTGGAAGTCATTTTCAGATCTTCTCTGAGGTTTTATGATCATAAAACATATTTTTACCCTTGTCAGTGCACATCACTGTTTCACCATAAGCTTCGTCATTTATTTATCCTATTTCTGATGCAGTCCTGGTAATATGAGCTGTAACACTCCAGATCACCCATCAGGAGATTGCCATGCGACCTGATCACAGTTGCTTCAGAAAATCCAACACCGTCACCAACTACAGCCAGAAGTGACAACTTGTTACCAGTTTCGGTGAAAAATGTTTAGTGGTAAAGAAATTGCTACTGATGAGCACGTTTGTTTCACTGGGTTGACCAGGTGACCCATATGCTGTAAGGCTAAACTGCCTTCAGGCGATTTACTGCATGTCTTCCCAGCATTCCTTCTCTCCTCTATACCAAATAGACACTAAAAAAATCCCCAAAACTATATTTAAAATTGCTACCATTAAATTTTGTTTGCTCAATTCAAATGACCTTTCACAAAAGGCTGCAGGAACAGCGTCATTCAAATGCATTATATTAAAGATAATAACACTCCCTTGGTTTATGTTCTGTTCTTTGTCTCTTATAAATGGCCTCCTCCTATGTGGATATCATCATATCCTCTGTGACTCAGAGCTCAGCTCATATCTGAGGGCGCTGCTGATTATGAAGCATCATTGGTCTTGAAGAGATGAGGCAGAGCGTAGCAGCATTTCACACTGCAGTGACCACACAAGAGGCACGGGGCCAGAAATCCCTGTTCACCTCTGCTTCTCCTGTACACCAACAGCCGTATTACTTTCAGTGAAAATATTACAGCCATGAAATTACTGATGTAAATTGGGATTATACTATACAGTTAACAGGTTCTGGTTTTAAGAACTTAACAGCTTCTTTCCTGCATGAAGAATTGTGCAGTGTATTGGTCAAACAGCATTTTGCCTCTGGGGGGACATTTACTGAATGCATGTAATGGATGACTGTCTCTGAGTATTACTTAGTCACATTGCTAATTTAAATAATTCAGATTATTCAATATCTGAGTTTTTCCCACGATAACACTATCTGCTGGACTGCTCTCATTATTGCAGAAATTATGCATACTGAATATGTCTGTAAAAAAGTGCAAGGCTTGCAGAACTGGAACAACGGGCAGCCAGAAACCTTCAAGGAATCTGCATGAGTATTAACTTCAAAATAGAATGAACCTAAGTTGAATAAAGCAACACCCATGCAAATATTTTACCCAAACTGTTTTCTTCTGCATCTTGCATCAGTTTCCACTAATCAGTGATATTCAACTTAATCTCTACACGTAGAAAACTTTGACTACTACAATACAGAGGCACCCTTTGTTTCTGTACTTGGCGGCATGTATTTAAAAGTTCTTATAATTGCATTGACTATATGCACCAAACATTGTAAGGCCCACCTACATTCTAAGACACTGTACATTGGGCCCATATTTTACTGCCCTATGCCAACGACTGTGTTCAATATTTGCACTGATTTTTCTGCAACGATATAGCTATCAAAACAGCAACCAAAAAAATTCCGTCTCAAACAATCATACAGCCAGCCAGAAAACTACTTTCATTTTCTTACTGGCACAGATCATGATGTTGAGACAGAAAGAAATTTAATGTCAAAGCAAAGACTGAATAAAAGATGAAATTTGCCAAGAAAGAGCTGAGGCTCATGAATTTTCACCTCCCAGTATTGCCAGAAGATTGAAAATACAAAACGTGTGCCTGAGAAGCCAAAAGGCTGGCAATGCTCCAGCTAAATACCTTTTCTGTTTCCTGTCTTTCATTGCATTAAATAAAAAAATATGCAAGTGCAAATGCAAAAGCAAAAAAGTAAAATAAGCACAAAAAAAAAAGTAAAATAGTTCGCAGTTAAATATTTGACTTCTACATGCAGACAATCAACTCCAACAAGTCTACAGAGAAATTAAAGCATAGTAGGAAAGCATTTGATGTACACTGGTATTTGTAGTTCACATTAACATGTTTAATCTTCCACCTTTCTATTGTACACATTGATCTGTTCTACCCACAGTTTCTCTCTCCATCTATCAGAATGCCAGTGGCTCTAATCAGGTTGTGTCAACTGAGGGGGAATTGATGGGTACATTTAACCTAATGACTCCAAGCTAATGGTACTGGGGTTTATGAGGTGGCCACAATGTAGTGCTTTAGTTCAGCATGAAAGCCTAAAACTGAGTGACCACACCTGAAATTTATCTGTGTTAGGATGCTATACCTGAAAGGCATCTTAACAAAAAAACAAAACAAAACAAAAAAAACACAAAAATGGTGTGCACGTGCACGTGCAATAGCAACCTAAAGCATAAAGGAAAAGCAACCCAAGAGTTTCCCAAGGCAAACACATTGGGTGTTTATATAATAGTCAAATCAGTCACCTGATATTAACGCAGCAGCACATGTCTGTCGGTTATTAAAAAGACAACCCACAAATAGGCATTAAATGTAGGCATCAGTAGTAAAGGCTTGGCAGAGCATCTTCAAGGAAGAAATGCAGCGTTTGACCACAAAGGGTTTTCATTAAGTTGTTAAAAACAATTTTGACTTTTAATTTTATTTTTAGTTTACCCTATTACTTTTGAGCCTCTGAACTGAACAGAGAACTATGTATAAAAATGGCGGTAACTCCTGGACAGTTATGTAATACTTCTGCAAACCTCCCAGAGTCAAAATTAGAAAAGCTGATTTTTTAATTTATTTTTTAAATTTTTTTATGTAGTGAACTTGATGCTGTCTGTAACTCTCCTCTTGCACATAAACAGTGGATCATAAGTAAATTGAAAACCAGTTACTAAAGGGCTAGGCACCGTTGACAAAAAAGGATGCATTAATATAACAAACAGGAGAAAAAGATAACAAATGTGCAGATGCTCTTTTTTTTAATCAGCATCGATGTATTTGTGCAGTTTGGTCAAAAATCTCTTCCTCTAACCTACATATGAGCTCTTAACTCCTTATCTCTTATGTATTACAGACACTGGGGTAAGAACGGCTTTTGAGTATATCAAGCCAACTTGAGAATACATTAGCAATATAAGAGACAAAACTGACTGCCGTCCACCGTATTTTCTGATGTTCTTTTGCCCATCTGTGACATACTTTTGGCTCAAAGGTTTGAGGTTGAACACACACAACATTTGAACTGTGCTCACACAACACTCATACAAAGAAACCCTATTCTATAGGTAAACTCTTTTAGATTCAGTAAAGCTTAAAAAGCTTTTAACTATTAAGAGCACATATGGGAGAACGTGAAAAAAAAAGTAATATTAGAATCCATTTCAGACTTAGGGGTTAATAAAAAAAATACATAAAGCCTGCCTGGAAATAATGTTTGCAATATTGTAGAAGCAACTACCTTCTGATGTAACGGTGTAGCATCATCTCAGCAGTGCAGAAAAATGCTTCAGGTATTTTAAATAAGTAGACGGTGGTCCTGCTGACTCATTGTTCTCTCTTTACAAGTTTACAGAACTGCTGACAGCATGTTTTATTTGTTCTTATCAGCCCCAGCAGGAGGAGTCGTTTCACATCACTCAAATCTGATGCTGCCTATCCACAGAAACTGAAGAAACATGTGTTATGTGCCTCAGTTCAGAGATGGCAGAGATCCTCTGTGGGTGAAGCGGTGGAGATTTAGCTGGTATGTGAAATGCCTGTAATGAAAATAGCTGTCAGTATTTTTTTGTTTTTTATCATTGACAGTGTGACATATCTTGAGGCACATGTCTTACAAAATGTTATATGTTTACTGGTGAGCTCTGGTATATGGATAAGATATGGATTTTTTTTTTTTTAATTTAATGAAACCTTAAAATATATAATAAATATATAAAATATATTTGTAGAAAAGTGTATATAAATACTATTATTTTATATTGTGGATTTTTAAAAGCTTGTAGTTGTATAAGAGCTATATGCGTATACATTATGAAACAATTTTGACTACTGCGTCCTTGTTAAACAAAAACTAAATGAAACATAAAAATCATCAATTACAAAGAGATGCGACCATCAGAGGCATTCGACCACAATTATTCTTGTTACAGGAACGATCCCAAAATCTTATAGTATCGATTCATAAACATTGCTTCTCCCTTTAAAAGAGGATTAAATCAATAAATATTCCACTACAGTAGATGCTTTGTTGATGGATTTTTCTCCCGATTTCTATCAGTGTGTCACCCCTTTTTATTTTCTTTTTTACAAATCTCCAAGCAGGAGAGGAGGTGACCAATCTTCCAATTATTAAGATCTGCAGCAACATTTTGAAGTATCCAATTATTTAGAAATATCAAATTATTGAGATCATCAACAGAGTTTTGGAATTTAAGAGTCAATAAATATATGAAAATGATTCTGCTCTGTAATGTGTTGTACAGCACACTGGACGACAACTTCAACGATGCGTTGAATGACAGTCGGGTTAGGATGTATAGTTGCTCCTCGCTATCATCCATCACAGTAGTGACACCATCACTTGCAAAGCCAACAATCCAAATTACTTGGGGCACACCCTTCATAATGAGAGTGACCTTTATAAATTTAACACATTTTTTACATCATAGATGTAAGGACATAAGGACAATTTAGAATATTAAGTCTGATCACACAGTATACTTATTTAGTTAGTTACAAAAAAGCATATTAAAATGTTAATATTGGAAAATGATCACTCTTTCCATCCTCAACATTCACTGGCAGTCATCAGATTAGATCAACAATACCTCACTAAAAGCCACATGCTCACTGAGCCATAGGGGCTCAGAGGACTGAACTAAGACAACACTGAATTTCAATTATAATTTGGGCAACATGTTTGGGTAGGAAAAAAAAGTGCACTATCTGGAAATGTATCAGTAAAGGTGTTATATTTAATTAATATAAAACGGGATCAAATGCAATCATTAAAGTGCAGACAAAAAAAAGAGAATATAGACTTTGAAAGAATATTTTGGTCAAGATCAATGAAAAAATGCTAAAACAATTACCTTCAAGTAAAAATGTTGTTTAGCATAACATTTGTAGAGTGACGTAAATGAATGATAAATTCTGCATAGAGTCTCTATCCAACTCAGTCTTTCCAAAAAACTTGATCCACAACGTGTATTGCAGTATGACATGAGTGGTTGAATGGCAGCCACTCTGTATGACATTATTGTTCCCATAAAGCTATTTTTAAAAAAGAGCTATTCTTATTACAAATGTTCATACATATACACAGAGAGCTACTGAAGGATGTAAACAGAGAAGACATGATGATGAGGAAACCAGTGAATCCTCAAATATTATGAATCAAGCATCTATCATCATTTCATAATCTTGCATCGCTTTATCAGCACATGAGGCACATCACCAGTGGAACAGTCCAGTGGAAGAGTTATAACTAGTTATCACTGTTTGGTGATTTGCACATGCCATTTAATTAGGTAAATTACATGACTGACTGCTAATCCTGTAGCGACAATAACTAATATACAGACTATATATGGTATATGGTGCTACATGTGCAAATGGTTAATGAGTGAATACAGACAAATATATTGTACAGCTATCCATTTGAAAAATATCTAACAGTGACTTGCTGTTCTTTCACTGTTCATGGGCAGTTTTAGGCACTTAGCAATGATGTAGCCATGCTCTATTTAATAATTTGCACCTCTTTCAATGTGACATGTCAATATGTTTCACAAAGAAAGAGGCCTTTGTAAAGCCAGGAAAGGTGTAACTTCAGTTTTATGTGTCTCTTTTAGACTCTTTCTTTGTTAAGGGACATTTTGACCAGTGGAAAAGCAAGTGTAACAAAGGATTCCAGTTTTATACAGGTTCATCTGAACATTAAAAAAGAATGATGTGGTACTAGTATTATGGATTTGTGAGTTTGTTACTGGAAGACAAAAAGCTTTGTAAAAAAAGTAAAAAAAAAACAACAACAAACAAACAGCTAGCATTCACATACAATGCAGAATATGGGAAAACGCAGAAATACAAAGAAAGTAAACTCTGACTGTGATTAATGAAAATAGTTTGTGGCACAAAAATGCCAGATCAGACCCATAAGAATGAAATTCGCCGTAAGGCACTATAATTCATGGATTAATGGCCTGTTGAGCTGTCAGGTTGGAGTATTAATAAATCACAAGGAAAAAGAAATCCTAGCTTGTGTATTAATCAAGCCACTAGTCTGTGTGACACAAGGTGATTTTCCTTCTTTCTGTTTAGTTTAATTAGTAAATATTGGAGAAGGTTTTTTTAAGGTCTTAATGGGAAAAAAAAAACCCACTCAAATCATTATCCCAAGTGATAACAAGACACACTCTATTGAACACAGGAAACAGGCTGCAAATGCAAATAAATATATGCAATTCTGAAATTTTATTTTCATTTTTCTGATTGCCTTTAGTTAACATTTATTTAACATTTATATACATTTAGAAGCTGTTTACTTCTCTTACTTCCAGAGGCGACTGATCCAGTAGCTGCCCCACTTATTCCAGTAGAGCACATGTGGTGCAGGAATGCAAAGGCCTGGCTCTGGTCCACTGAATTCAGAGTAAATCCCTGCCTCTTTCACTCTACTGAAAGACAGTGCCGATCTAATGGATTGATGGAGTTTAATGTTGTTGTTTTCTTTATTATCCCCCCCCGGTTCAGTCTTACTCATTCCATAGGCATTATTATATCACTCTATCATTCTTATTTGATGGGTTGGAAATCCATCACTAGCAGGGCAACTAAACTTAAAGCCATATCAGTTCCATTGTTGTTATTGAATTCTTTCATGTTGTAGTGAAGAGGTTTGGAAACTCTTTCATGGATTAAAATAAAGATTTTCCACCATGGCTATTTCTCTTTTATAACGCAGGTAAAAACCTTCCTTATACTCAAGAAATACTAAATGGAAATTTAATGAGCCACTTCACCTCAAGAATAACCGTAACTTCCATATAACAAATCAAGAAAACACTTATACATTTTCAACATGGTAGAACCACACCATCAAAATCACATCATCATTGTGCTAGCATTTTGTTTGCGAGCATGTTTACATGCTAAACTTGTTCAATTATAATGCCTGAGTAACTACAGACACAATATCTTCTCTATAGACTCCTAGTTTTGCCAAACTGGAGTGATACACTTTGACTGTTTATTGCATTTAAGCACAGTTGATAATTCTAGAAGGATGTTGCATTAATGACAACTAAAGAAAACAAAGTACTATCAGCCAGCTTGTGGAGTGAATGCTCTATTTTTAGAGATGCATGAAGAGTGTTCTGCATAGCCTTCAGGCATCTTAATGACTTAATGCATCTTAATAGATACAATACTGATACTTACAGCTTCACATATGTAACAGATGACTATAGAATATAGTTATTGTAGTCTGGCTAACTAGAGGCTTGGACAAAATAACTTAATAGCCCAAGTACAGAAAGAGCAATACAGTCATATATCAATGCTCTTTGCAGAATCACAGTTAATCAGCTGTGGATCAGATGTTATTGGAACCACTAGGATGGAATCACTAGAAATGGACATCAAAGTGTTTAATTAAGGAGAGATGCACATAGGAATGAAACCTAAGTCCCAAAGTCATTAGTGTCAGAGTGAGACAGCTACACAAGTGTGTGCACATTTACATCATCATTAGCATTCAACATTTAAATGAAACATCCCTGTGAGGGACAACTAGCAAGTAGTGCATTACAAACATTAGATCAATTTTGTTTTTCCAATTTCCAATTTATTCTCATAGTTGATGGGAAGTTTCCAAATAAATAAAATACATCAGCAAAACGATATATTTAAACTTCCGATGTGCAACATGAAATTTACAATGAAACTGAAGCTATAAAGGCCCATCTCAGTGATAACCCAGAGACATGTTTCTGTTATCAGGAAGAGGTCGTGAACCTATTACCTGAGGCCTAATAGATAGAAAGAGAGAGTAAAATTGGTGGGTGAAGAAGCTGATGGTAGTGATGGGTTTTTTTTGTTTTCTTTAACTACTAATATTGTCACAATCTGCACTGGTCAGCCCTTGTTTGTCATCTTGGAACATTTTCTGCTCCAATGAGAATGAGCTCAGCATACCTAGGAGGCAGGGCTCCCGGTCTCCCGCTCTCCTGTGCCTCATTATTCTATCGCCTGCTGTACTTAAGGCCCAGCTCCAGCACTCAGTCTCCACCAGATTGTTGTCATACCCCGAGCGGTAATTATGCTCCTCTGTAGTGCTAAGACTAACCCGAGTAGCTCCTGCACTAATCTCCCTGTGTTTCTCCTCTCCAGTGATTCATGTGTGGCTCAAGAGTGGCTTCATTTCCAGTTTCATTGACCTGTTTCCATTGAGCTGACACGCTTTCCCTATGAAAACTTGCTCAAATACTCACCCTCTTGGACTTACCTGCCTACTCACCCTGTGTCACACTCATTTTCACAAAAAGACCTTTTTGACAATTAAATCTGTGGGCTGGTTTGAGCTGTTGTCTCCTGGGACCTATGTAAGAGTTCACTTTATGACTACACCTTTCACACTGGTTTCACCAACTGAAGTTCACAATACCAGTTTTTAGAAACTAATACTGTAAATAATATGATTGGTTATTTCAGCATACTGAAATTACACTTTAAGTATAATGAGTACCGTGCGTATCACTAATGTTCAAGTGCAGAAAAGGATATATCAGGGTATCAAAAGCAAAAGCTATAATTAATATAGTTTTTTAAGCATGATATATAAAGAAATAAAAATCCCAATAACTGACTCAAGGTTGACATGACACAACGAGGACAAGGCTCTCTATTAGCTTCTGTTAGGTAGTTGTGGACTGTGAGTGTATCCATTTCTCACATGCAAGTCACTGTCATTCCTCCATTTCTTTACATTTGTGTGCTTTTATTTATAAGCTGTCTGTCTCTGTCTCTCTTTCTAAGTGTTTAACATGGAACAAAATCACAATATTTAAGAAAAATGTGATTATACTGGGGCACTCTTCAGTTGAATGAGATGAGAATTAGCACCTCCAAATCTCTCCAGAGCTCTCCACCTCTCCACCTCTGAAACAGGTGGAGTGGCCACTTTGTGTTGCGAATGTGTTGCTGTCCCAAGTAAAGAAATAATGGGTAATGAAAGAATGAGCTTCCTCTAAAGGGTGTCTGGCTCTCATTTAAAGACAGGGTGAGGAGCTCAGTCATTCAGTTAAAACTGTGAACTGCTTCTCCACCACACTGAAATGAGCCAGGTGAGTCAGCTACCAGATGATTCTAGTATCTGATTAGGATGCCACCTGTATGCTGCCTAAGGTGAGGTGTTTCGGGCATGTCCAGCAGGGAGGAGGCCCCAGCGTAGACCCAGGACTCACTGGAGATATTCTGCTTCTCAACTGACTTGGAAATGCCTCTCATAGGAGCTGCAGGTGACAAGGAGAACTGTGCAACTCTGCTGCTCTCATGATGGATGAATCCATGCATCACAATCTGAACAGGTGACTCAGTTCCAGGACATACACATGGAGACAACCAGTCACACTCGCACGCTGAAGTGTGTCACTTGGAAATGATGGTGCTAACCACCACACCACCATGTTGCCTCTCACAATCATTTTTTGCAACTTTCTTTTCTAAAACTAAAGATCTTCTTGTACAAGATATATATATATATA
>VVHJ01007077.1:14963-25527 GCA_015107715.1 Tylochromis polylepis
CGATCTTCTTCCACAAACTAATATCACGCATTTCCTTAAGTTCGTGAACATCTCATCACATCACATATGGAGGCTGATAGGAGTACACCACACGCCAGTAAAAATGTCCATTTAACGCTAAGCTGTCAGTGCAGTTAGCGAGCGGGCTAACCAGTGATGAGCTAACGCCAGCCCGCTCAGGGACATTCTTTCACATCACCCGTACTGCACTCGGCTCTTACCTCATAGTTCACTTTCCATCGTTGAATGCTGAATAAATTAGGCCGTTGGGTGCATATGTGACCACACAATGTGGTCTCTTCTCCCAGAATTTGCTGCTTTATCACTAAAACCCTTTCCGGTGAATCTCCCCTGGCTCTGGAATCCTGACCGACTGAGGGACAGCTGGAAAATGGGGTAACGCCACTGAGATATCGCGAGATGTTCTCTCACGTTAAAATACATCGACGCAATCTCGCGAGAACCATTTTCTTGTCCGGATCACAGGGATCCTCTACGAAATAAACGGATTAGTAGCGCTCCTGCCGGCAGCTGTTAATTAGAAAATACATTCATTTATAAATTTTAAGAATAAATTAATAATAATTAAGAAAAAAACCCTAAGCAATAACGTAAAAGAAGTCATGAATCAAATAGATACATAAGATATTGTTAAGATTTCATCCTTGCAAGGAACACATACATAAAGCCAACACCAAAATAAAATAATAGCTTTATTAAGTAGAAAAAAAGAGTTACAGAACAAATACTACTACAGTAGTATTACTCAAGTGGAAATTATTATAAACATAATAATTTGGCCCTTTAAAGAAAAATATCTCATTAACGTAAAATAAAATAAAATAAAGCAAAACTAGAACAGAACTGATTTGATGTAGCAGAAAAATAAAATTAGCTAAATAAATGCAGAAATTCATTCATTAAACTGAGTTACGCTGTTTTTGCTAGTAATTCACGGGCTTTTGTTTAAGGCATAAGGTTTTCTTAAAATATATTTTTAATTAAAGTGTTGTTTTTCTTCTTGTTTTCCTTCTTCTTGTAAATGTTATTATTAATTTTATTTATGAAATGTAATATTCATACCAATGATTAATTGATTCGTTCACATCACAGTGTCCAGTAGTGGGCGGTATTGTAGTCATAGAAAGAAAAAGAAAAAAACAACGAAGAAGAGGAGGTCAGCTGATTCAGTTTATCCACACCGATCCCGGCCGTTTGATTTCTCTGATGTTAGCCTCAGCTGTTACATGAAGAGCATTAGTCCAGTCGGTCACGTGATAATATTTTAATATTCTCTTTGTGTGGATTTGGTGAAAAGCTGCAGCGTTATGAAAGGCCTGTACTGCCGAGCTGTCAGTGATGCTGAACCCAAGTTCGTTATCCAGGAAATGGTGAGTTTGAGGTTCCTGCCGAATAACTGCAGCACGTCAGTATTAAAGCCAATTATTAGAAAAGCGAAGTAGCTTTGCAGGCTTAATCTGCATGTTTAACTCGCTGCTGCTGATTCGTCTCAGTCCACTGAACGGTGCCTGCTTCCCTGAATGTTTATAACAACTCTCTGTCTGTAAATAATATTATTTAGCAGGTGTTTTTGATGTTTCACAGTAAGCTGCATTCAAATGTTTAGAAGAAGATCGTGTCAAATATATGCATGATTTATTTCTTGGTTAGGGGGGAAAAACTGACTGTTACCCTTGTCTTCCTTGTTACACTGAGCAGCTTTGTGTGTTTCTCTCCAGACTCTCCCAGATGTCCTGAGCAGCCATCAGGTCAGAGTTCAGGTGAAGGCGTGTGGACTCAGCCCACTGGACTTTAAGGTACTTACAGTGTGAAGCCTGTGGGTCTATCCCAGCTCACAGGCTACAGCCTGGACAGGTCACCAGTCTGTAACGGGGCCAAAACAGAGCGACAGATAACCATTGACACTAACAGTCAAACCAGTTAACCTAACCCCATGCATGTGTTTGGAGAAAGTCCGGAGTACACAGAGAGAGCATGCAAGCTCCACACAGAAAATCCTCAGACTGGATTCAAACCCAGGACATTATTGCTGCAAGGCAGGGTCACTGCACCACAGTGCCGCCTAGTAAAGGAATAAAACTAGAAAAAGTATGGAACATAACTGGACCATCCAAAAATAAATATGATAACTCGGGGCTTTGCCTCATTTCAGTCAGGCCCCAGTCCTGCCCATATAGGTAGTAGCTCATCGTAACTCCCTGGAATGAGCTACAGTAGCCTACAGCAGAGCTTACTCTATCATTAACTGTAATATTCTATCTGTGGAAGAGCTTTCTAGTTTCAAAGTGCTTTAAAATAAAAAAACAAACAAACCTGATGACCCCCTCCTTCATACCACACTTGGCACATTTTTGCAGAAACGTCGCTATAAAATAGATCCAAAGGTTTTTGTCTGGTTTGATGGTTCGTGGGTCCAAATTGGAGGAGGACGAATAATTTTACGTGACTTGGCAGCAATATACAAACACAGCTGGGTTAGAAACGCTGTGTGTTTAAATCAGGTCATTGAGGCACGGTCATAATGTGTTTAAAAACATCCCAAAAAGGACACTTTCATGGTTTAATTTGTTTCTTTACTTTCTCACGCTGCTTGTTGTCTCTGATCTGAAATGATCTGATAAATGCATCACTGATAATAACTCATCACTTTGCTGATGTCTGTCACAGCTGCTCAGAGATGTCGGCATGCAGAGGGATTTGATCCCTGTCGGCAGAGAGGTGGCCGGGGTCGTCCTTCAAGGTCGCAAACACACACAGATTTTCACTTGGAAATTTGCTTTATTGTTCGGAACAAATACACACGTGTGTGTTTTCGTGCAGAGGGAGTAAGAGTCCTTGTGGAGCATCGTTCACGGGTCTTAATTTGTGTGTCTGTGTTCTTGTTTTGTTTTTTTCTTTTCTGACAGTTGGTCCCAAGGTCACCTTCTTTCAGCCGGAGGATGAGGTTGTAGGTAGGGATGATTTCTGAGATGAAAAATGTGAAGTTTTTTTTGTTGTTGTTTTTTTGGTAGGAATTTCTATAAGTTTAAATCTTTTTAAGAATAATTACTTGAGTTTACAGATGTCTTTGATTGTTGATTGTTTCTGAACTGTGACTCAATTTTCAAAGTTTTAATATTACAGCTGACTAAAATCTTGAATATTGTTAGATCATATTCAAGAAGATGTGATAACAAAAATAAATATAACTCTCTTGGACTGGTTTGTAGGGTTAAACAAGTCCTAACTTTTGCTTTAGTCACTGGCTGCAAAACTAACTTATGCAATGGATGAATTTGGAGATCTCGCTGAAGTCCGCTCGATTCCTCTAAACTGCAGTCAAACTCCATCTTTGTGAAAGCAGCTCCAGATTTCCCATTTTCTTCTTCCGTCTTCAGGTGTCCTTCCCCTGGACTCCACCTGCTCAGGACTCTGCGAGGTCATTGACACAGATGAATATTATTTAGGTGAGATGCACGCTCTCTCACGTCTTTATAATGTGAATTTTATATTTCCAACTTTCATCTATAATTTTTTATGACATCGTAAACGTGGATCTAAACGTTTTATGTCATTTTTCTTCCTATATTATGTTTTTAACTCTGATTCCTTGACTATACTAAATCTCACAGCACTGACCGACCGGTCATTTCAGAAAAAAGGTCACCCTGATCTAAAAAGTGAACCAGTTCTCGGCTCTGCTTCAAAGTCGACGGGCAGAATGTTTTTCTTTTATGTTGACTGTATGTCCACCGTAAAGTTCACCTGCAGCACTTTTCAGTTTGAAAGACGTGTAAAAACACCTGAAGTGCGCACACTGCCCTCCTCCACCCCCATGGCCTCTGTGTGACTACATGGAAAAGAACAGAGTGACAATCACCTTTTGGGTAGATGGATTTTAGACCAACGTAAAGTTCTTAAAACTTGAAAATAAAATCCTATAAAAAGCTGTTCAGTGAGCATTGTTGTGTTTCTGTGATCTCCAGTTCAGAAGCCAGAGAAGCTCAGCTCGGTGCGTGCGGCAGGAGCGCTGCGTGACGGCCTTTGCGCTTACACTGCTCTGCACACACATGCTCGCATGGCGGCCGGACACACACTCCTGGTCATGGACGGAGCCAGCGTACGTTAAAAACGCTCAAAATATAAACCGTGTGTGACCTTGTAAAGCAAAGCTCTAGTTTGATTGCACGCACGAGTAATGATCTCATCCCCTCTTGCTGCGAAGTCTTTTGGCCTCATGTGTATCCAGCTGGCTTGTTACCACGGGGCGAAGGTGCTGACGACGTCACACTCGCCACAAAATCACACTTTCCTGGAGCAGCTTCGGCCCGGCGTAGGTGTGTACAGGCCCACGCTGACATGTCTGTAGCTCGCATTCAAAAACTTGATGATCGTCTTTAAAATGTTCTCAAAAATCACATTTTTAGATACCAAAACTGCCCTTTTCTTGTCATTCCTTTCATATTCACATACTCTGCTTCCAACCTGTTTTTATCTCTGCATCCTGTCCTCTCCTCACCTTCATATTCTCCTCAGGTGTTCAGGATCCCTTAGTAGGTGAGCTCTTCTCCTCTCTTCCCCCACTGACCTGCTTTGCCTCCTAGCTTGATTAGTAACATACCTGTCATTGGTGTTTAAGCTGTAGTTGTACTGATGGAAAGATGAGCCTATAATAATATTTTTTTTTTTCTAGTTTTGCAGAAGAAATAATTATTTCTTCATCTAAAATCTGCTGCCATCATGTGGTTGTTAGTGGAAACTGCAGTTTGCAAATTAAATGTGCTTGTGATCTGAGTAGAATTACACACAAGGTTGATTCATCAGTATTTACTCGGTCAGTTTCAAATGTATTCTGAACTGCAGTGACTCATTCTCTCGTGTGTGTGTGTGAAGCCAGAGTTATTTCGGTGTATAACAGCTCATCAGACCTGCTGTCGGCGGTTATGGAGGAGACGGGAGGGCTGGGAGTAGATATCGTCGTTGACTCTGGAGGTACAAAAAAATAATTTAAAAAATAAATAAATAGCTTTTCCTCACATCCTCTTATAGTTTAGATGGATACTTGAAGTTTCTACACTATTTGGTTGTCCAATCACTTATTGCAGAAAACAGTTTTGCGGGTGTTTACAGCCACTTGTATACAAGGCACATTTGATGGAATGACCCATAACTAAAATATCTGTAATGTAAAGTCTTCCTGCCACCGCTCGTATATTCAGACATGTTGTGCACCTGTTTTATACGCCGTGGACACACCTGCGCTCCTCTCATGACTCTACTCCATCCTTCATTGATGCAACCTTGACGGTGCTGCAGTCACACTTCTGTCTCACGGGCAGGAGGAAGAGGCACAAATCAGACACATTAGAAAAGACCTGTGTGTGTGTGTGTGTGTGTGTGTGTGTGTGTGTAGTTCGTCTGCATGAAGAGGAGGAGGAGTCAGAGGAGAAGAAATTACTTCCACACAAACATGACATCATCAGTGTGCTGGGAGTGGGCGGACACTGGGTCACATCCCACCAAGACCTGCAGGTGAGCTGGAGTCGGAATCAACAACGGCATCATAAATTGATAATTTCATAGTTTATTATTATTTTATTTTTACAATCCTCTCTCCAACATCTCCAGTCTTTTTGTAGCTTTAATATATATTCATGTCTTCTTTTTTTTTTTTTAAATAAGCAAAAATGGAAAAGGTCTAAAACTATGTAATCGTTTTAAAAAGAACTTTTATTTCAGATTAGAAATAATTTCTCTGGCTTTAAAGCATCTGAATACACTGCAGCTTAGTCTGGTCTGTCTTCAGTGTCACTTTCCTCACCTCTCTGTGTATTTGCAGTTGGATCCTCCAGACTGCAGACTACTTAATTTAAAATCAGCCTCTGTGACTTTCCTGAACCCTGAAGTCTGGACAGCATCATCATCGCAGCAAGGAAGATACCTCCGTATCCTGTTTTTCCAGCATGTAATCTAAAACCGTAACCCTGCAAAGTGGATTTCTGAGGCCTTAACAGACTTCTGCAGATATTCTGAAGGATATTGTGGAGAAGATGTCAAGTGGAGTACTCAGGTAACCTCAAAATTCAGTTTAAGTAGTGCTGGATGACATTTCTCAGTGGGATCATACTATCTTAGATAAAGTACACAAATCCACATTTTAACACATAAGGTCAACTTTCCAGCTCCCAGGATGCTCACATATGGTTTCCCACACACGTGCAGAAGTCCGAAGTCCAGCAGCTTAGTCTGTTTCCATGTTTGTCCACTGGGTAAATTCTCAGCACACACATTTTAACATTTAATACTGGCATTTATGGACAGTCCCATAAACAGCAAAGACAGGCTTTTTTTTTTTTTTTATTTATTTAGTACACATGTCTGGAACATTACCAGTGACGGGATGACGTTTCACAGGGGACATGTATGTCCTCATTAGCCACTTATATTGAATTAGCTTTAATGGTGTATTTATTGTTTGGAATGAAGCCTGTTTAAAGCCACAAAAACAGTTTCCGTTTCACCCGTTTCTTCTTGTATGTCTCTTCTCCGGCCATTTAATTTGTTCGCTGCTAAATCTTTACAAGCAGACATTAATAAATTATAATATATAGAAGGCAGACCTTTCCCTTTCACATGTCCAAGACAGACTTCTTCTATTTTTGACAGCTCTGGAATATGCTTAATCTGTCTGGATCTGGACGACATACCTCGTTATTTTTTTTACCAGTAGACTACTGCCTGAAACAGCACTTGCAGAAGTTTCGTTTTCAGTTTAAGGCAGGGGTGTCAAACCTACTTTAGTTGATGGAGGCTGGAACGATTGCTAATAGCCTGGCATTCTTTTAATGTAAAGAAGTAAATGTTTAATTTAATAAACCTTCAGTTTAAAAGACGAACGATGAACCGTCTGTCCGTATCAAAGATCTCGTGCAGGCATGTGAGTACAGACAGTAATTGTTTCCTGGATTTTTTTGGGTTCAGATTGTTTTGAGACTGTATTGGGACAGAAATAGCCCAACTCTGATCAAATTCACCTCGTCTGTCTCTCCAGGCCTCAGCCCGAGGAAGCAGTCCCCCTCTACGAAGCCACAGTTGCCATGGAGACTGTCCAGCATCACCCAAAGAAGAGGGCTGTTGTTCAGCTCTGACCTAACTAATCACGTTATGCAGAGCCCACCTGCCGAGCTCAGCAGGATCACTTCTCTCTGCAGTGACACTCTGTTCCAATCAGTCACTGTTTACTTGTTAACACAGAACTATGATTGGTTTCAGGCCCCAAAAATATGGTAACAACAGGAGAAAGGCGCTTAATCGTTAACTGCTCGAGGTTCTGATTCACCTGGACAGTTTTACTTTACACTGCAGAAGAAACCCTCTCCATTAAAGTCTGTCTGAACACTCTTCCTCACCTAATGTTTGTTTAGAAAGGTGTCATCTGACTCAATAAAATCACATTTCATTAAAAAACAAAACAAGGTTGGTCATTTCAGAACCATTTGTTTGTGAAGGGCAGCCAATCAGAAGACAGTTGGCTTAAAGGGAGGTGAATAGACTTAAAACATCAAATCGAGGACCAAGTCCAAGTGTGACATAAATAAGGATTATCTTGAGCCGTGAATCGTTCAAAGCTCCTCTAGTAGAGTCCAAGACTAAAAAGGCGGAGTTGAAAATTGAAATATGTTCCCTTTACGTCGTAAATTACAACACAAACAGGAGCTGGGATATATGGTGGCTTCATAATGTGTGTAATACAAAATTAACTACTACTAATTAAAGCAAAAATAAACATATAAACCAGCGTATTTAAAACTGGAGCTGCGTCCTTCTTGTTAAAGGACTGAGCTCTCCTGAGTTTCTGTCTCAAGTCTAGAGTAATATTTTTGCTTACAGTAGTTAAGCTGGTGGTGACAAAAAGCCTGTAACAGAGCATCCTATTGCTTTTCTCAGTCAGCACACAGCACAGGAAACACTTCAGCCAATCACTTGGCTTCTTGCAGCAGCTGTCAGAACAGAGGGCCAATCAGATGTCAGCTCACAGCACCAAGTGGACTGTCATTATGTCTGAGCGAGTCCCCCAGCGCCTCGAGGCAGCTTCCCAGGATGCACCTCTCCTCCTGCCGCAGTGACTTGACCACATCTAGCTGCTCCCTAATTGGCTGCTCACATTGTTGGAGGAGGTGTGAGACCTACACACACACACACACACAGAGTGTGCAGGAGGAAAACGAATCAGGTGACGTGTTGTAAAACGGGGACACAGTTAAATCCACGCACACGTGCACGCACCTCATCTAGAGCGCTACATGTGTCTCGCAGTAGTCGCTGACAGAGACTCTCAGCCATCCGGACACTCCGCTGCTCCCTCTCCTCACACACCAGCTGGCCGAGCAACACTGCCTTCCACTGGTGGCTGTGAAAACACACGCACACATGTTCAGGCACACTCCACAGAGAGAGAGACTGATCAAGATTATGAATGGACGTGGAGAGCAAAACACAGTGATATACATGTACAAATGTGTGTTTAGGCTTACTACAGTGTTTGTGGCAACGACAACAGCCTGAGAGCCGTCATCAGCCTCCAACTGGGACCGTCACTGGACACAGTGAGATTACTGGCAGGGAGGCAGGAAACATATGAAGGCATTTTTGCATAGAATTGTATCTAAGATAAGTATTAGTCCCGTTTACAGCTGAATCATTGAGTATGTAAACCGAGTCTTACTGAAGGAAATTGTTCTCTTTCAGAAACTTGATCTTCTGAGTCAAACTTCTGTCACCTCTTAAAACATCACAGAGCAGATCTGAGGGACCGCAGTGAAAGACACGAGCATCAAGTTTTAAGCCAAACAGTTTTATAGTGGACGTATTATTCTTTTCCATATTTTCTGTTACACATCTAATGTTACACTGGCAGATGCTCATAACAGACATGTTTCCAAAGTTTCAAATAATGAGGTCAGTGTATGTGCAAGTAACCCCTGCAAGCAAAGGCTTAGGCTTCATACTGCTTTAAACGCTCATTTTAAAGTTCCGTTTTTTCCCTCCGTTTGCTCTGTAGCACGGCAGTGAGAGGGGATGACGAACGTTTGTGTGAGGTAGCCAATCAGGATTAACTTAAAGGAAGAATGATGGAAGCAAAGCAGCTTGTTTCAGACTACCAGCATGTAATGTGACGACCTATTTTAAGTCCAGGGGGTCATATATTCATAAAAGTTCATTAGCACTGACATAAATAGCACATGAGTTTACTCCTCCTCCTGGGAGGATATTTAAAGGAGAAACGTTTATAACTATTTTTATATACGTTTTCGTCATGTGCTGCTCCAAATTTGTGTTTTTCCTTTATATATTTAAACAATATTTGACTATAAATTGAATCAGGAAAATAGTCAGAATGTAGGAAATTGATGTGGTGCACAAAACGCCGTAAATCACGATAATATCTGTATATATAAATTTGATTGGACGATGACTAAAGGCCAAAAACTTCCCCCTGATAAAAACCTACTGCAGAGGTTTACCTGTGTCCACATAGACCACGCTGTGGGGATTGGCGGTGCTGACAAATCCGTACTCTAACGACAGCCGCTGGTTATCGTGGGAACCGTAGTTAATGAAGGCCTGCTGGTAGCGCCGAGTCCCGGACACACTCCTGATTTCATAACATCTTGCCACATCATTAAAACCTGCTTTTACCTGACAAGAGAAACGCAGTCATACGCTCTCCATCAGTACAACCGGCTCCAACATCTACAGTAGTTCTGCAGCATGACGTTTACCTGCACGTCGGGGCGATGGTTGAGCAGATCCAGAAAGGGAGCCAAAGCATAATTATCAGATCCCGACAGGAAGCTGCTTGAAGGATTGCTCATGAAGACTGTGCGCGTGTTGACACTACACCACGCCCACCTGGAAGAGGAGGAGGAGCTTAGCTACAGACAGTATTCTCCTTTACTAATACTGCGATGTAAACTGCTCATTTGGTCAAAAATAAGGAACGTGTACCTCAGCGCCTCATAGGTCAAAACATCCTCTGTGGGCTGGCTCAGAACCGGCTGCAGGGACCTGAACCAATGAACCAATCACAGCGTGAGCATTCACTTTTCACACAAGAAGACTCAACATCATTCGAACAATTACTTTTACTCTGATGCATTTTAAGCCCCATACAACCAATTTTTGGAAAACAAGATCTTTAAAACACAAAGAAAAAAAAAACAGTCATTAACTACTGAAATCACAAGAGTATTATAATTACACCCGCTAACTCCAGTCTGAGTATGTCCTGCCTTCTTACACCAATCAGTACACAGGGTTCTAGTGTGACCAGTAGAGTTCTGTGGTCCTCTGAATTGTTTTGGCCACAAAGCTCATCTCCCAAGAGCAGCTAATGGTCCTTGCCAGCGAGCAGGCTCCACCAATGGGGCTAATGCTTCAGGAGACTTGAACAGCAGTCATAGGGAGAGAAATGGAGAGCCAAAGCTGACAACAAACCACCACTGAAAGGAACAAATGCAGCTGCAGGTAACTGCGAAGATCCTTCCACAGTTTACCTGCTGAA
>VVHJ01007078.1:381-11178 GCA_015107715.1 Tylochromis polylepis
ATTTATTTCCTTATTTGCAGCACAGCTGTTGCTTTTGTCTCTATTAACTTATTTTTTCTACATTGTTATTCTCTTTCTATTGCTGTTTTCTGGGAAAGTGCCAATTTGATATTTGGATTGCTTATTGCTCCAATCCTGACTGAAAGATCAGTTTGTCAGTCACAAAAGGATATATGGGGTTGATCTTGTCAGAGTTCAGTTTTGTGTTTACTATGCAGCAATAATACCAGCTTTTCTTTGTAAGCTTTTTTTTAAACATGTGTTCAAGTGAGTTTACACCAATGAAAACCTCAAAGAGTGTCTCTTTCTTGGCCACACACTTTTACTTTTGTTATTGCCAATCTTCACTTGTGGCTTGTGTGTGACAGGATGACAGAAAAGTGCAATAATGACTCTCAGACTGGGCAGGAATGAGTCTAAGTCAAAAAGTTAGGTTAAAAATGTAAATAGATTTTCATTTTTTCATTTTTTATGTATGTCCCATGGACTTTGGTTATTCTAATAGTAACCACAAATTCAGTGAATTGATATTCTTGGATCTGTTTATTTTCCACATATTCTTTTACAAAGTTAGTAAACAAGCGTTGAAGTCGAGCCTGGGGTCACCTTACTCTTAACCGAATGATGAGTTTTAACATTACAATATATATAAAACACATAACATTGCAGTGAGAATAATATTACAGGAAATTTATACCTATAACACTGCTGTTGGACTGAGACTCAGAAGCACATTTTTGAGCATCATATTGGAACCGGAAGAAATTGGATCTGTCTATTTTGTGCACCTCTTTTTATGTTAATACATACATGACCTGAGGTTTACAAGGACAGTCGATAACTGCCATTATGACATCCTTATTGTGATATTTTTTTGTTATTATTATTGATGTCATGTCTGATTGGCATTTTCAGTTTGTTGAGGCAGCTAACACGAAGAAAACATTGGTATATCAAACAACACCATGCAGCAACTAAAAGGTATGTTATAGTTCCCATGTTTGTGAGTCTGCTGTGGTTCCCTTTGGTCCGAGTGATGTTATCAAACAGTGAGTGCTAGGCTCTGAGGGGACACCCACACGCTTCCAAATTTTCTGTGACCGTACCGACTCGTGTTTACATTAAAATTAGATAAGTGCCATTCATTCAGGCTTTAATGAAGTATCACAAGACTGAGTACTGCCTCCAGCTTCCCAAGTTCACAACAGAGTATAATCATCACTTAAAGTGGGAACACATGCAGATGAACAGATAAGCTGACAAAGGACAGGAAGAGAGAGAAAACCTGTAGTCGCACACCCACACACACAAGCACAAGCACAAACACACCTAAAGTAATGCTCTCAAAAGAAAACAGATAATTAGACAAATTAAACCATTACTTAACGAAAACTCAACACCATGACAATACTGACTTTTTTTCGCCACAGGCCTTTTAATCACAGTTTCAAGTAATGTTTAGTGCAACAGGAGCATGGTTCGAAGGCCTCAGCACCAGTGGCCTTGTAAGAAAGTGTGGAAGGCTCATGCTGACAGGTCAGCTGCAGGCCTCTCAGCTGGAGTACAGCATAAACAGTGTAGCCTGTGTCTGCTTTCATTTCTTATTCACGTGCATTGTTAGTGTTTCAAAAATCCATTAAATCCTTAAATGTTTTATTAACGAGATCCTCTTTATATTTGTGTTTCTGGAATAAGTCCATAATAAAATATATTTGCATTTCATTTGAAGGTTTTATAGAATCAGAAAACTTTTTTCAGGCATTTTTTAGTGAAGTTAAAATGTGAGAAATTACATAAGCTGTTTAATGTATTTAGAAAAACAAACAATCGTCAGTAGTATGAATGATGGCTTTATTGAAAATGCAGTTCAAATTTCATTTGGTCTCTCTTAATAGTTTGTGTTTTTGTTGTATTGGTATTTTTCCTGGAAGCCTTGTTGGTTTTTATTTCAACTCTTACAATTGTATATGCAACATAAGATAATGTTCAGGTCATGAAAATTTACTGCTGTCAGATTTGATTAATTTTTAGAAATGCAGAAATTTGTGGTTGAAAAATACACATGCAGTCTAGATCTAGAAGTAATTTCACTGCATTTAGTGTAGTTGCATGGTGGTGTTAATTACACTCTGAAGCAAATACGTATTTGATACTGATTGTTAGCTTATTAGCATGGAGTATAATTCTTAGTCCCTGTGCTGTTCTATTAAATTTGAGAGCATGACTTTTCTTTGCTTTCGATTTTAAATTATTTTGTAATAGACTGACTCCCCTGAAAAGCACTTCAATCAAGGTGACCATCTGCAAGAGGTTCACTTTAAGTGGCCTCCTTAATAAGCAAATCAGAAGAGTGCAATATTAACAGGCAATGACAGACACCTTGGGTGATTAAGTGATGCCTAATTAGTCTACAATTTTGGAGCTTTTTATTGGGAAGACAGTTATGATGAGGGGTCTTATGCAAAAAGTGCCCTTGTCCTAGTTCTTAGCGGGCAGCGGGCCCTTTGGTGTCCCTTTGGTTAACAGTGGAAAGGGGGCTGATTGAAGTGCTGTCCCCTGTATGTGTTGTCTTTTTGTATTCATCTCCTTCCTCACTAAAATGATAATAATTCATAGTTATTCAAGGTAGACTTGTGAATAGGTGAAAGAATTCTAGCATGTCTATAAATTAGTTTTAGACTTATTAAAAGGATAGATAAGCTGTTGTATCTTTTTCCCCTAGACAAAGCTTTCTCATCTCAATGTATATATATCCTCCTATACCCAGCCCTAACCGATTGTGTGTTAAACATACAGCATTGCATTGTCTGGTGTTGACACATTGTCAACAATATATGCAGTCTGCATGCTGAGATTGCTCAGTGGTGGTTCACACTCATTTGGAATTGTAAAAGTTGGCTTTGTGATACTAATTGAAAAACTCCCTGTAGGCATGATATTGACAGTGAGATAGACAAGGCTCTGCATATTATGTGAATTCACTGTTAATTATTGGCTCAAACAACAAAACAAATATAGCAGTAGAAAAGATGCTGACATGAGTGCGTTGACTTGAATGAAAAAAAACTCACTGGACACCTCACCTGAGTCTTTTCACTGTCATCATTCATTTATGAAACTTTTTTCATAAATGAATGAATAAACTTACCTTTAGAAAGCTTTAAGATATTTCAAAGTTTATCCTGTGATTTTCTTTCTTGCTACAGTATGCATTTTGTGGGAAGTCTCATTTAAAAATGGATGAGTCTGTTCTGCTGTCCATGGTAATAAATATTGTATAATCCTACTTTCTGCAACCTCACCTAGTTAGTTTTTACAATTACTCTAGGGCAAGGCTATTTGCAGGTATATGATTGGATTGACCCACAAATCTGGCATCATTCATTACCGTTAAAGTAAATGACAAAAACTGAATAATCAATTTTGACTGATTGAAGCCTGTTTTCAGTCATGCATTTAATTCCTACTAACGTTTTACATCAGCTGATGTTATTTAAAGGGTAATGGCTGTAATGCCAAGCTGTGACTGAGATGGTCTCATAATCCATTAATGCCGGTCTGCACTGTAAAGCTACGTATGTAAGGTCTGAAAAAATGCATCTGAAAAAAGCCTTTTATGGGTTTTAAATCCACCTCAAAATGTATATTTTAACCTATAATCCTCTTATTTCATGCATAAAGTTGCATTTTTGGCAGTGGATTATCCTGCTATTGAGGCCCAGTGACCTGTAAGCGCTGTTTCGTTTATTTTATCGGTTGTTTTGTGACATCCGTTAAGACATTATGAAATGTCTACTGCATTTGACTGTTGCATAACCATTAGTAGTTTTTAAGCTTTTGATGAAAATTAAAATGGTGCATTTGTATTGCTTTGCTAAAGCAACAGTCCGTAGTTGCTGTATTAAATCACTTATATAATGCAAGAATGATCCCTTTTTAATTTGTGAGAACAACAGTCACAGCTATCTGCCTTGTGTGCAGCCTCTCAGAGCACACACAATGTTTCCATCAAGGACAAAAGTGCTGTTCTTCAGGCTTACGACCAGAGCAGGGTATAATTAGGAACTAAATGCTGCTTTAAGTCAGAATGTGGTCTGCGAGCATTTCCAAAGGACAACCAGTCTTGTGGTTTGTGGTTTTTATCATCAAATGCAAATTGCACAGTTGAAGAGGAGTGGCACTGACTCATAGAGTTTATAATATCCAGGAACCTCATCCGCTAAAACATTCATGCGGTGCAATATGTCAGAAGTAACATATTCATGTTTTTTCCAGATAGTAGACAGCCCATTAAACACTAGATTCAGCGAAGTTATAATTTTCTAGAACCTTGCTATTTTGTGAAGAAAAAACATGCAGGAAAGTCCAAAAGCCCTTGGGATCAAATTTTGAACACATGCCAACAACAAGGAAGTAAATGTTAGCCTATGGTGTAAAGAATGGCAAATGACCAAAACAAGTACATAAAACAAACATTCAACTGTATTCCTAAAATTGAGGCGCTTTACAGCAACCAGAGTAAATATTATCTGTGTAGTATTTATCATTCATGTGATGAAGTGTGATCTGAAATGGAAGGCCTTACTTTATATGACCATTTACCTAAAAAAAAACCTTATCTTTGCAGATGGATTGTCTAACAGAGAAGCATTATTGGATGTCTCTCAACTGATAGAAAAATTAATATGGTTTCCAGTGAAAATACTGCCAGAGTTGTGATGAGAGGGTCTATGTTGACAGTGAAAACATCTGCAAACACTGAACTGAAATAAGACAGCATGTGTGTGTGTGTCTATAGTCCAATGCTTTTAAAGTCATGTGAAGTTTGGCCTAAAATAATTCAGTGAGTTATAGAAATTTAGTTTCAGAGTTTCTTCTACTTACATGGTTGTTAAGGTTTTTACTCACAGTTTTGGTAGTATTTTAAAATATGAAATCACTGTAACCAATGAGCTCATATATGCCACTGCTACAGTAATCCTAGATACACTTGGGTATAAGACCAGGAATGCGTATAGAGAAAGCCCCTATGGAAAGGGAGGCTGGAAGCCAAAATCAGGGAAACTCAGAAGGATGTCATGAGATGTGGATACTGGATGGATGGAAATGACAAAAAAAAAATGTCCATAATTGGGGGCTCTAGTAAGTACCAAGCAAAGGCTTACAACTCTGGCCACTAGGCTGAAGATATACACCAGAGAAGCAAAGGCCAAGAGAATAAATGGTCTGTTTACCAAAGATCCATCCACGGTGTAGTCTCAGCTGCAAGGGAACAGTAATATAAGGGCAAAAGCCACCTAGAGCAGATACCAAACAATACTGGAAGACCATCTGAGGGAAAGGTGTGCCACATAACACCAAAACCAAGTGGCTGGTGGACCTAAGACCAGATTGCAGCAACCTCCCAGAAAAAGAACCAGTTAACAACACAATGGCAAAAATCTTATAAAGTGTCTCCAGAATGAAAAGCTGACAGCACCAGGACCTGACATCCACACCAACTGGCTGAAGAAGTGGTACTTCATCAATACCTGGCAACACAAAGAAGCAGGCTGCTAGTAGCAGGTACTCATCTTGACTTGCTAACACAGTCGTGAAAGATCCCTGCAAGGTTACGACAGCATCAAACTACCATGCCAACTAGCTCCCTCTCTACAACATGGAAGCTCCTCTAAGGCATCATAGCAACAAAGCTGAATAGGCACATGAGTCAACATATGAGCACAGCTCAGAAAGGCATTGAAAATAATACCAGAAGGCCAAAACACCAATTGCTGGTTGATATAGCACTACACCAGGTCTGTAAGACCAGGGAGACCACTCTCAGCACTGTCTGGATGGACTACAAGAAAACCTACGACTCAGTGCCCCACACGTTAATACCGGAGTGCTTGGCACTATACAAAGTAAAGTGTGTTTATAACATCAATCAGGAACCACTCATCAGACTGTTACTCAGCTGGAATAATTAACTGGCCACAGCAGGACATAAATGCCACTGATGTCAAGACATGAAAACCCCTTACAATATATGGTGCTCTCTACCCAAAGTCCATCACCCTGAGGCTCTACGGCCAACAGAAAGTAGGAGGGCAGAGCCAGAATTCAGGAAGAAACATGAAACATCCATGAATGCTTTAGAAAGATGGTCCCCAGGGATAAGCTGCTCCAAGATTTCCTCAGATAACTGAAGAATAGGCGGACGAACTATCATGGAAGACCAAGCCACTGCATTGGATGTATCATGGACAGATTGAGGAAGTGGTGGACATCAAGTAATCTGAATAGTGGCTTGAAAAGGATACAGTGCAAGCACAAAAAACAGGGAAGTAACGGGCTGAAGGAACAACTGAAGCAGATGTGAAAGGTAGAGACCAAAGTGGTCCCCACAATGATAGGAGCAATAAGACCTATAACGCCCAAGCTGGAAGAGTGGCTCCAGCAGATTCTAGGCAGATCAGAGGTCGCTGTTGTTAGGTTCAACAATACTTTAGCTGGTTCAGAATCCCCTCCACGGCGAAGATTGAAGCAGACACTCACTGTACAGTATATTTGCGCAGTTTACCAGTGCACCGGGGAGAGTCGCTTCAGCGATTTCACGAGTCTCTCCTCGAACAAAGGCGCGCTGCTCTTTTTATTATCAAGAGTTCATAAATCACAGTGGACATGAAATGGGTGGTCCTTTTAACATATATGCTGTGTGTATGTGGTGGTCTTACGTGCAGGAATGCACATCTCCAGACAACGAAAAGTGCTGAGTCATAGTTTCAAGGCTATGGAAAATTACTAGCTGCATCTACTACTACTCTACTAATAATAACTAATATAACAATGTGTAATACATTTTATGACAATAACAATCACTCTCACAGCTGTCCAGAAGAGTACAGTTCTAGGAATAGCTAAGATATTGTTCGGGCCCCCAAACTCCCAGGAACAGACACAGTTTTACTCACCTTCACCAAAGACATTACTCATAAACAATATATATTTAACAATTGTATAGACTGAATTTTGAGCCATGGATAGCTTCAGCTATCTCTAACCTATATTTACAAACATTTGTTTATATAAATGCAAAAACTGTTCTTGATTTGGAAAAAAAAAAAGCTCATAGCTAGTTAATGTAGTCTCTGTTTACCTCCATGCATTGAGTTGTTGCTTTTACGTTATCTCCTGCCATGACCTGCAGTGGACTCGGTCCATTGCACTGCTATGGACTGAGTCTTGGGGATTTTATTTTTGTTAATCCCCCAAAAAAGTAAAAAAAAAAAACATTTTCTGGCCGTTGATTATTTCTTTCAGATCATTTTTTAAGGGGAAATTTTGGGAAAAACACAAAAATCCAATGCCAAGAGTACACCAAAGTGACAACTGGCGATAGACTGTGTATAGGCAGGAAGAACTTGTTTGATTTCAACAATTCAGTTTTAATGGACTTTTGAAAGTAATCAAAGCTGTTGGGATGCATTTTTTTATTGCCCACTGAGCTTAGCTTGAGGATAACGTATATTAATTTTGGCAGAGGAATTGTCCCTACATTCAACCTTCTGGGAGATCAGTACAAAGTTCAAGCCACTTCGGAGCTGTAGTGTTTTGCTAAAAAATGCTTGCATCTTTGCTGTCATGATATTTGGAACGAGCTTTATGTTGTGTTTTTGATATAACTTTTTCATGGTCTGAGATAGTACTAATGAGATCACTGAGCTTTATTTTGAATCCAAATACACTGTTGACTCACTTCAGATAATTATACTCCATTGAATCCAGTGGTTTTTGTGGTTCATTTAAACTTTTTGGATACTTGAGTTTTTTTTTTTTTTTTTCTAATGAAAGTCTACCTCACAAGCTCCAGCATTTGACTCTGATTCCGTGTAGGACATTACAGGAAATGACTTTGGTTAGCCACAACTTTCTTCAAAAAAAGAAAGAAGAAGAAATAAAAAGCGCAAGGCAGTCCACAATGAAGGCTGTTGGTAATGCAGTGGAAACCCAGTGTCTCCACTCAATGTATGCATGGCGTCTAGCCATACGACACATTTCTGATGGACAGTTTATTAGAATCTTTTTTTAACCTTTGCTGCAAACTATTTGAAAATCAACAAATGAACACTGAAAATATTCAACTATCATGCCAGACAAATCAGTCTTTAACAGATAAATACAACTTGCATTAATGACCAAATGCTGAAAATAGAAAACTAAAACTAAACTGTAAATGTGCCTTCACTCCCACACTGTATAATGTTAGTATTTCATCCTAGTGGTTAAACACTCTCTTGACTGAGCACCCTAAATACAGTTCTCTCAATATTGGTCTTATATTCTTGCAGAGGGCTGCAGTTTAAGTCATCAAGCTGCAGTTTGCAAAGACAAATAGAAACTTGTGGTTTATCCAAGTGGAGTTTGTATTCTAGCGACCGGTGATGAAAACACACATATTTATATGGTGTGTATTTTTCTAATTCTCATTTTGGCACAAACTCAAAAGCATTTCACAAAAAGAATACTGTGTTTTGAATGAAATGCAGTAAATAAGAATGTCCATGTTTCTCCCTGTGAGAGGTGTGTTTACTTTGGAGGTTTGGACCCTGGCCAGTGGAGGAGGAATAGTTTTCAGAAATAATCACAGGGCATACATATTACCCAAGATTCTCCTCTTGAAATGGTAAATGATACTCCTCTATATCCCTGGATGCAGGAGTCTGGGTTGTGAGACAGAAAGCTGAAACTCCATGCCTCATTTTGGTTTACTGTTTCACGGGGGCTTAAACACCGCTATAAAGGTTGGGATGTTTGTTCTTAATGTGCTGGAACAGCAGTCTTACTCAGATGGCAGAAATAACTGAGAGAAATTGTAACCCTGCGATTTCAAAGTAATAAACTAGCAGACATTTCACATTGATTTGAAGTGTGTGGAAAAATTCAATATATATCAGCATGATGCATGCAATTATTTAAATGGTGAAAATACATTACACTGCTTCAGCTCGCCTTGTCACTTATTCTCCAAATCTCAGGAACTCTTCTCCCAAAAGAGCCCTCATTTGGTGTTTTACGGTGGTGGTGAGGAAAATTATCTGCCAGTACAAATTCTCTCATAAGACTATAACTAGCTTAAAACCTGGTGACTGGAAATGCCACTGCATATAATTCACAGCACTTTAATAACTATGGAGGAAGTGATCACTCCTATCAGGAAAGAAGTATAGTATTACAAGATAAAGCTGATCATGATAATGCCTTCTGCAGCATAACAGTCCCTGAATCCCCTTAATGTAGAGGTTAGACATTCAGTGTTTTTCCTTTAATTTGTCACCTGTCCGCAAATAGAGAGAGTAATGATAGTGGTGTTATTCTTACCAGAATAACTTCCAAATTAACTGTTTCTGGTTACCTATTGGGCATTACCTAAAGCAACACTAGGCAGCTTTTTAGATGAAAATAGTGTGAACGTCTCAGAAGCTGTCAGTGGAATATTCTATATTGGCTTAGTTAGTACAGTAAACAGGTAGTATCTATCCTTGTTCGCCTGCGGTAAAATGTTATTCCATCTGTGGTTGTTTACTGTGCAAAGCCATAAACGTCTTCATTCTGTAACCTTATTCAGTTCTCAGACTGGACATCCTTATTTCAGGGCTGAAAGTAGTGAAAATATTGATGGATTGAGGTATTGTGGGTTTGTATGGAGCAAACCCACAACGGCTTGGTATTTACAGTTAAATTTAAACCTCATGAAGTTACGTACTTCTGTTAGAGACAAAGTATGCATGTCTTTGTTCCCATCTATACTTAGTTATTTATTTCTCATTATGAACAGGTACAAGAGATGGCTGAAAAAGTCTTGAAAAAGGTTATACTCTGCTTCAACAGTTGGTTCCTATACTGAGTTGCATTGCCAACTGCAGAACTATAGACACTTCTTAGTAGACTGTACATCTATTACAGTAACTGTTATAGTGAATAAGTACATTCTCTTAAATGTTGTACTCAAGAACTAGTATAAAATTCTTGTAATTTATTTCAGTGCTTCAGTGTTTCTGTACTGTAATTTTGATGGTTGGTTTTCAACATTGTTCAGCGAAATCTATAAATTCAGCTTTTATCAGTAAAATTTCAGCATTTCATATAGTTTAAATAAACACCACCTCAATCAGCTATACTCAATTATAATGGTAAGAAGAATACAGTATGAAATACTGTTGCAATGTAAGTGTTGTAGAATGAGTAATCTCACTTCCAGTATTTCTTTATTCACAAAAAAGAGTTTGAGATAGAGTTAATGTGTCATGGTGGGGTACGCCGGTGTGTTTTTGTGAACAGGACCCAAAAGCAGATGCTGAGAGGTTTTCCAGGTTTCAATAAAAAACGAGCCTTTATTTGGGCAGAGGTTAACATGAAAACTATGAAAAACTGAAGACTAAGACTAACTGTGACAACTAAGACAAACTGTGACAACTAAGACAAACTGTGACAACTGTGGTGAGTATAACAGACTACCCGACAATGACTGAACAGAAACACACAGACTAAATACACACAAGGGGTGATCAAGGGGAGTGGAAACACATGAGGAAACAGCTGATACAAATGAACCTAATGACGCCACAGGGGAAGTGTAACGAAACACAGTGAACAAAGAACACAGGACTCTTTCAAAATAAAACAGGAAACATGGAGACGAAGACATGAACTTGACAACATGAAAACACGCAGACAAGAAATACATGAGACCAACACAGATGGCCTAGGTGAACCATAACTAAACTAACTTAAGGCAAACAAATAAGAATCTTA
>VVHJ01007081.1:11947-23088 GCA_015107715.1 Tylochromis polylepis
CTTTTTGTTATTTTTTTTTAATTTTTTTTTTTTTTTTTTTTTTTACAAGAAACAATGTGTAAACTCGAACTTGTGGCGGGGCTTTACTGATTACAGTGAAGAAGAAAGCCACTCCTGTGTGTTTGTGGTATTCATTGTATTTCAGACACAGGAATTATTTATTAGTTAATGACTGAGCCTGCTGTGATTGGTTAGGGCTGATGAACTTTGCCTTTCATGCACAGGTTCATGTGTTAATACAACCGGAGTTAAAAGACGGGCTGTAAATTGCAGTGGAAACACAGCCGGCCAAAGTGGCCAAGATGGCTTAGAAGAATAATGCTCCTCTGTATCCCCCAGGTTATAATTGTCTTCAATAGGCCTCCTGCTGATTTGAAATGGACTCATTGTCCACAGTGCTGGGCACCTCTGCTCAATTAGCCCCTCTCTCCTTAAGTCCTGCTGAGCTATTGGCGGTCGCATCCTTAGATGGTGCACGCACATAAGCACTCACTGACACACGCAGACAGACTCACACACACATACGCGCACGCGCAGCATCGTGCATTGAAAGACGTCAGCGGGTGTAAAAATAGAGCTTATAAATAGGGGGGAAAAAGTGTTTTATGTTTACAAGGGGTGATGTCATGTTTGGTGTAGATCCATAGCTGACGAATCGGAGGGCAGCTGTGGCGAGTATCAGTCTGCTCAGCTTTGGCTCTGCGATCTGGTGATTTTCTTTTTTGGTGCTTTTAAAGGAGCGGAGTTTAAGGACTTGCAGTTTATATGTGTGTGTGTCTGTCTACTTGTTTGTGCGTTTTCAGCGGTAGAGGCATGCACACGGTGACGCTGCTCTGGTTGCCAAGCAACACAGGAACGTGGGTGGAAGGATTTCCTGTCCTTAGGAAGCTTTGTTTATAAGTGGGGGGGCGAGCGAGTGCGCGCGCATCTGTGTGCGCGTGTGTGCAGATTTCAGTGGTACGCTTGAGTGCCTGTGCGTTTTTAATGCACTCTTTGCCTCAAGTAAAAGTGCTACATAAAAGTCATCTAGGACACAGACACACACACACAGGGAAAAGGCAAAAAAGGCCCTTTTTAGTCTGAGTTGGATTTGCGTTGCATAACTCCTCTAGCCGGGTCTGTTTGCGGCACTCTGTCTCCTTCTCTTCTACCCCAACACTCTCGATATGTCACAGCCGCCATGCTCACTCCAAGCTGCCTCCCGCTGATGATGTCATCAGCATGCCTCACTTTATGTCTTCTCTCGCACATGAGATTGCAATTATGTGCCCTTCATGCAGTCACAGAAAAACAAAACAAAAACAATAACCCATACACGGCGTGCCTGTCCTGCAGGCGTTGGACCCCGTTATTACGTAATTGACATTGAATGAATGGGATGACGTCAGCTTGGCTCTCTCTGACTCTCCTCTCTCTGGCTAGTTACAGTGATGTCATAAATGGATACAGCCATACACTGTGTGTGCGTGTGTATGCTGGCATGCAGAAGCATGTGTGAAGACAAAAATGACCTCAGGAGCCATCTGATTTATATAATGACATTACTCCTCCCCCTTTTCTTTTCCCTTAAAGTGAAAATACGTCACAGCTAATAGATACTTTTTGGTATTGTATGCATCGTTCATAGAGACACACACACACACACACGCACAGTGTTAGAACTCGTTACAGCCCCCCGAGAGAGGCTTCTATTTGAAATGGATACCCCAGTGTCTCACGACGGGTAACTCCATCGCCTTGCTGCCCTCCATCTGCGACTGTCTGACCTTTGTTGATTCTCATCCCGAGATTCGCCAACGACTGCAGGCAGGCAGTGAATGAAAAGGGAAAAGAGATGGTGCTGGGTCGTCTCCACGGATACTGTACTCGCCAGTTCTTATTTTAGCAAAAGAAAACAGCGTCACGGAGAAAGAGTGATTTTTTTTTTTTCTTTTTTAGCGGTTGGCCTTCTTCAGTGCTCCACAGAAATATCTGTTTTTAGCTCTCCATTTGAACTACGGGGTTTTTAAACACAGAGGAAGACTGCTCTATTTGTGTCTCAGGTTGAATAGGCCGCCTGTTGTGTTCTCCAAGTGTTGTGGTTGACGCTCTGAACATCAGCCATCTAAATCTGGATGGGAGAACTGGGAGCTTTTAACGGACCTGAATACACACACAGACGCGCGCTCAAACACACTTTGTCTTTCTGCTGTCCTCTGATAGTTTTTTTCTTGCTCCAACCTCAAACCCCAAACCGTGGGGAAATCACACCGCATGGTGGCTTAAAAGTTTATGAACCGGGAAGCAAAACACACACACACAAGAATGCTTTAAGTAGACACACTCATGCAGACACACGCGCGCACGCACACACACACACACACACACACACAGAAACACAAAATATGCAGATTTTCCCCAATAAACTGATTAGCATTAGCTCAGCCCTGCTAAGGCCAAACCACAAACAGAGTACTGTACATAACCGCACAACAGCTTAACACTGAACAGGACTGTTTGATACCACTGCGCAAATATACACACAAGCAAGAAAAATACACACAAACCTAACATCTACACACACACACACACACACACACACAAGACCGTAACAGCACAAGCATATCATGAATGCTGTCCAAGCGAAGTCCGCTTCAGCTAGTAACAGTTCGACATAGATACACAACCAAACTGATTATATACACATGCGCACCCCCCCCACCCCCCCAGGAGTCTTAGGGCCTTAGTCAGCGTCTGTGTGTCCGTGCGTGGGCCTGTTCCCTGGCAGGGTGAGGGGAAAAAATACCTTCCCATATGATGTAAACACCAAAGTCCCTGTTTGTGTGTGTGTGTGTGTGTGTGTGTGTGTGTGTGTGTGTGTGTGTGTCTATGCGCACATGCCTTTAAGACTGTGTGTATGCATGTGTGTGTATGCATGTGTGTGTGACTGGCACTCTCTGAGATAGGATTCGCTCGCTGTGACAGTTTTCCAAATTATTCCACAACACTGCAGTTTCTTTTTAAAGATAAGTTTCTCTGCCATCTCTGCTTTGTTCCACTGCACACAGCGGAAAGGAGAAGGCAAAGACAGAGTAGACAGAGGGGCTGACATGTGACATCACTAACCAAATGAAGGCAGTGAGGTTAAAAAAAAGAAAGAAAAAAAAAGCAGAGGCCAATGCTTTTAACTCGATTCATAAAAATCTCTTTTATTGATTTTGTGATGGTTTTAGTGCAGGCAGCGCTTTGTTTTGACTAATGCCAAACAAGAGGACTTATTATTATTTCTACTGTTTTATAGGAAATATAATTATTGAGTCTTCAGCAGGTCCCTTGGTTTTTGCTTTTGTTTTTTTTGGTTTAATAACACGCATGACTCACACATTAAATGTGTGTGTGTGTGTTTGTGTGGTGAAGAAAATGTCACTGGCAATTATGGCTACAGTTAACTCAGCGAAGAACTCTTAGTTAAAACGCAGCATATCCTTTGTGGAGTTTCCATTTTAGGGCTGTCAACGAATATTCTGCATATGATAATAAACCCTGATATGTGACTGTGGTTATTACTATTCGATTGTGGAAAGAAGTTAAACTGAAGGCAGGTAGAAGGCAAAGGTGGGTATTCACCAGAAAAGCAGTTGAATAAAAGATGCAGTTAACACACAGAAATGTATAGGTGCTGGTGCTTCAGACTGGGACACAGATTCTGGTGCAAGGAGCAGTGAGTAATTGAGCCTCCCGTCATTAGTGAACATTCGTGGACACGTGTCAGCTGATCAACTGTAAATGATGGTGAATGCTTTTAATCCTCTGAGGACTACAAAAGTCTCAAGCCACCTTTCATTCTTTATATTTTGCTTTCAAGGAGCCAGACTTTCTGGTAGTTTTTTAAAGTGCTCGTGAGCAATAGTTCTCCAGGCTTTCTGAAAGGCTTTCAAAGTTTTTCCTTGGACACTGTCTGCTTTTCAATCATTCAAGCTTAAAAAAAGGCACCTTACTCAAGAGATGAACCAGTGTTATATCTACACATAACAGACAGCTTAGCAAAGAACCAATCTGAAATTGTGTCTTTAGGCACTTTGTTACTAGCAGCCTGTCACAAAAACATATCATTTGTTCTCATTTCTTTAGCTGAATCTATAAAAATGGGAACACAGTTTGACAGGCATATTATAGTATTTTTGCACCAACAAGGTGATTCCCAAAAAGCTAGTTGTTGAAAATCTAGCATATCTCAGCATAGTGTTCAGTTTACCTTAAAAATGTGAGGAAACTGGACAAGTGAAAGACAAAAGAAGAAGTGGCAGACCTAAAAAACAAAACTGCCTACAGCAGATAAACGGCATGTTGAAAGTCATGTCCTTAAGAAATTGGAAAAAAGAAACCCAGCAAAGACCTGACACAGGGCTGAGAGATGCATTTGGTCCTTTAGTAGATCCATCTACTGTTCACTGAAGCCTCATCAGAAATGGTCTCATTGGAAGGGTGGCTGTCATGAAGCTGTTCTTACTGAAGGGAGTGAAGGCTAAGGTATACCAACTTACACAAGAAATGGACTGAAAATCAGTGGCAGGTCTGATGTAGTGATGAATCCAAATTTGACATTTTTGGTTCAAATCATTGTCAGTATTTCCAGGGGAGGTCAGGAGAGAGTCTACAAGCATTTGTAAAATATGCTGGAGGCTGTGTATGCTTTGGGGCAGTATTTCAGCCAGTGGTGTTGGAGATCTTGTCAGAACTGATGGACTTGAATGCATGATGAATGCAGAATAATGCCGTCAGATTTTGATCCACAATGCAGTACCATTTGGAAAATGTCTGATTGGCAGTGGCTTCATTTTCCAGCATAACAATGATCCCAAACACACTGTCAATGCAGTAAAATCATAGCTGGATAGAAAAACACACAGAACAATATCAGTCATGGATTGGCCTCCCCAGAGCCCGGACCTCGACATTACTGAAGCAGTGTTGGATCACCGAGACAGAGAACAGAACACAAGGCAGAAACATCCAAAGAAGAGCTTTGAGTCTTCTTCAAGAAGCCTGGATAACTATTATTGAAGACTGCTTAAAGAAAGGCCAGTGAAACACGCAAACATGTATATCTGCTAATTAATGATGAATAGACTGAGTCATAAAATAACAGAAGTCGAAAACAAACCAGAAATATACTGATGGACTATACCACACTGCGGGCCATATTACCTGTCAGATAATTCTGTTAAAGTATTCCAAAAGTCTGATTCATTGACTACAATTGGTAGTGAAGCCTAGCAGACACTAATCAGCTACAGAGCCCTGTGTTGGTACATCTGTCAATCAAAATCTTTTATGAAAAAAATGACACTCTGTAAAGAAACTGGCCAAAGCTGTCACTTGTACTATTATAAACCCAAGCTTATGGGAAATGACTCGTTTTTGGAACCAGACTCAAGTCGCCCCTAAAGCTGCAGTTTTTGGCTCTGCTGCACTGGCCTTTTTCAGTCAGGGAAGGAACGTACTTAACACAACATCACATTATAAAAGCTACACACCTCCACTTAAAGGGTAGGCCTCGGGGTTAGGTGATGTCACATTTAAAAGTAACATCTAAAGAATGCTGAAATTAAACAGTAATCTGTTACTTTGCAACGCTATATACTGAGAAAAGTAACCAAGAGTTCGTGTGTTACCAGAAATCATCAGCCTTATGCAGTTACCGTGCACATGTTAGTTAGGCTGAGGACATGTAGCCTTTTGTATATCTACCTCTAAATGTCCTGACCTTGTTGTGTAGCGAGTTCACATTGGTAGCTTCTCTTCCAGCACCTAACCAACAACAAGCTTGTGACTTTCCCTCGCGATGATAGTGTTAGCTGACTTAAAAGCTAGCTAGTTGTTCAGAAGACGCCACACTGGAGTCATTCTCCTTACCCCTGGTGTTGTGGGGCTGCTGTGTTTAGTTAACAGGCATCCCTGATCAAATGCCTTCATAGCACAAAATTATTCAAATACTAATGATTTACCCCCAACACAGTGCGTCAGTTACAACAGTGCATTAAGACATTTTCAGAAAAAAGTAGTAGATGAAGATCAGAAGTCACATCATGGTAACTTTTAGTAGTAAATATTGGTCAAGCTTCGAAAACACTAGATTTACACTTCCCATAATGCAGCATAGAAAACGGCGGCGTCTGCTTTTTTAACCCTGAGCTTGCAATGATGACTTTTTGTTAAAAAAAAACAAAAAAAAAGCAAAAAACTTCTAGTTGTCAAGCCTACAGCAAGACAATCGTGATGACATCATTAGTAGTTACTTTTTTCAGCCACAGATGACATTATAAAACTGCTGTCTCTGCATGAGTACACCATGTTTGCTAGCTGCTACCCCGGGGGCAGTTTGTCATTTACATTTCAGCGAACGAGACAAATCTGTCGAATTTACTATTTAGGCGTATTCCCGGCTAAAAATCGGGCCTCTGCAGAAGCAGCTCAGATTTTGCAGCTCACTGTTTCTGTTTTGAAGCGTCACCGTGCACAAAGGGAACAAGGCAGAAAGGACAGGAGCCTCATTCCTGTGATAACCTATAAAGAATTCAGCACACAGATGGGCTGAGCTACCTGCAGTCCTGATGAAACACACTTTTTTTTTTTTTTTAAAGTTGGAGTCAAAGTCACTTTCCTTTAACTGCACTCATGTTAGTGCTTGGTAACTGCTCGCAGGGATTTGCCGTACAGAAAAAGCCTTAAGGGACGCAAGTCGTCGAGGGACGTCGCTCAGTCACGAAACAAAGGGAATCGTACCTTAAAGCTCGTTTTCAGAAAAGTGGAGGGACAGGTGTCATTTGAAGTCGAACAGCAGGAGCAGAAGTACTCTTAAACCACTGATGTTTGCGTTCCTCTTTAGTGGCAAACTAACAAGCTGGTGTTCTGCTAACTTTACACTTTGTTTTCACCGTGAAGTGCTTACAGTGGCACAAGATTTATTATGGTCTGTTGTGAGGCACCGGTACATTCAACACATTTCTCCTCAAACACTGAGTGAGTGGGAGAGAGAGAGCCAGGTGCAAAACAATCATCATCTGTCATCATATTCATTATAACCACATTCAGATGTGGTCAGGGGCATGCTGGGAGGGGGTGGGGGGTGGGAGATCATCGCACTGCAAATTATATGTGCCGTGGGTTTGTTGCTAAGCGACTTTGTCACAATACCCCTGTGACCTTCCGACCCTGCCAAGCCTGGTGTTACTGTCCCCGTCTCACACTTGCATGTGTGTGGCGTGTGTGTGTTATCCGAGACGATGGTGAGACTGCCGCATAGCAACCGAGAACAGCTGTGATTTCACTGTGGTTCGGACGACCGTGTGCCTGCGTATGCATGTGTGTGCGTGCGTGTGCATGCAGATTTGTTGTGCATTCGCAAGAAGCTGCCGTCACTGTTCATCTATGCGCACACCCACTACAGCATAATATGGCACGCTGTCACTTCCACAGCGTGATAACGGCAGAGACTCAATCAGCCAAAATGCCCCCCAACACACACACATGCAGCGACACACGCACACACACACGCTCTCAGCCCTGTTGTCAAATCGCAGCCGAAAATAGAGAGCAGAGGGAACGATGGAGCAGTCATTTCCCTGAAGATCCATTCATGTAAAATACTGTTATTCAAACCTCCCTCCCCCTTATTCAATAGTCTTATTCATCTCTCTCCTGACTGTAACACCAAACAGGCCTTGTCTTCTGCTTCCCAGCATCAGCCTTTGCGCCTGTGCACGCACGAGCGGGCGCCTGTGTGTTGTTCTCAGCTCTTCTCCAATAAGAGGAATGTCCTTGGCCTGTCCGACCCTCACTGCTCCCACTGAGCCCTCCGTCAAACACCTAAGGCGGGCTCTCCCGTGCTGCTTGAGCCAATCGGGTACCCTGGCAGTTAATGACATCAGTTAGCGGAGGATCTTTAGGACTGGCCCCTCGAGGTGATTCGTCGGGGAGCGAGTGCTCTTATTGTTATGATGATTAAGTGTTATATGAAGGGCTATCAGAGGAGAGCCCCTTAATGAAAGTGGAGCGCAGAGAGCAGAGGCAGCAGCGGTGCCGGTGTTGGTAGGGCTGTAGAGAGCTACAGAATTAGAAAGAATTGAGCTAGAAATAGAGTAACGTCGGAGGGAGAGAGGTGGGGACAAAAAAGAGGAGAGTTTTAAGGTAGAAGAAGGAGAGATACTGTGAGAGAAAACAAGAGAGGGAATGTTGGGCTGAATATTTAACAGCTGTGTCCAGACTTGCTGACTCTGGGTGTTCATGCTCTGAATGTACCATGAGAGGTAGACAGTGCGCACAGGAAACCGCTGTAAAAGAGCGAAAGGGGAAGAAGGAGAGGAAGAGAGAACAAGTGCACGTATGTGCAAATGCATCCAAATGTGCATGGTTTTGCCTTTTGGTAATTTGTATTTATCCGTGGATCCTTGCAGGAATGCTAGCATGCGTGTGTGCGAGTGCGAATGCTGGAGATTCCCTGGCTGCTTGGTGAAAGAGTGGAACGCCCTGCCTCGGAGGAAAATTCCATCCCACGCTGTTGTAAATCATCAGGCTGGGATGTCCAACGTATTTTGTCATTTTCTTAACGTGCACTTGTCATTCGCTTTTCTTTGTTGTGTCCATTTTCCCCTCAGCCTCTCCCACGGTTTTCACTCAATCTTTTACTACATTTCCCAGAAAGCCTCTTGACTCTTCAACTTCCTCTCTCTTTTTCACACACAAGAATGTGCTTGAAACTTGTTGATTTTTATCTGCTGGAGTCTAATGTCTGTGTAGAGTTATATCAGGATTTCTTTTACCAGCAAAGCACATTTAGTTGCCCTCCATGGCTGCTGTCCTTGTTAAAGACAAATCTGGAGTTCTCCCACTTTACTGAAGACCACTACAAACTGAAATACTTTGTAAAGACACTCTGTTTACTGAAAAAAGTGAGACCAACAACCTGTATCTTGTTATATTGCTATTTTCTATGGCTTTGTAGCCTCAGTAGAACTATATTAATATGAAGTTATGTTAAATTGGACTTATTATATTTTAGTTCTTGGAGTCTACTTGAGTAGTTTGTATGATTTGTTCTGAATTGTAATTCAGAACAATCCTTTTTATACAGATAATATTTAGGTTTAGCGACCCGTTTGTGAGACACTTACTGTGCTAACACAAGAGCTATGTGTCTGAGATGGACATGTTAGTGGTAACTGATACATCATACAAGCCAAGGGTAGAAAAACACTGCCTGAAACAGAGCATTTAGAGCAGACTGCAGCCTGAGCGTTTGGCACAGGGTTTACTTGTTTATACTAACCTCATTATTTGAGAGTATATGTATTACAGAAGATAAAGGACAGCATAATAGGCCAATTTTAAACTTTGCAAGCTGAGTAAATATCCAACACTTCAGACTAGAATTGAACCGGACTGGTTTGCTTTGCATGTTTAAGGGTGTGTTTTTTATCTGGACAGTTTTCAACACTTCTCCACTGTAGTGCCACACACCCGAGTACTTTTTCACAGGTGCACTGACTACTGAAATTACCTTTTTGACTCACCTTTCTGCCAACGCATTAAAAGTTGAAGTCTTACGAGCCAAACAGTAACTATCACTGCTACTATTACATAAGTAGTATGCTTTTTTTTCTTTAATTACGTTTCCAGCTGTATTTTGTGCACAGAATGAAGTAACTTACTCACTTTTCGAGGCTGAAACAGAGAATAGTTGTGAAGCACTTGAATGCTTTCAGGTAGTGATCCATAACGCATACATTTGCTTCTTGTAGATGTGCTAAGGAACATAGCTGCATAGACACATGACCCCTTTAGATGCGGCTATGGTGAACATAAGGTCATCAGCACACTGTCAGAGGTCTTAATACTGAGCCCATTCTGTCATTCAGGTGCAATCAGTCTGTATGCCAGGTCAATGACAAAGTAAAAGTCTAACAATTTGATGACGAGGTGCAAAATGTGAGTGGTGTGCAGTGATTATTATAGTGCTGCTGATATGCTGAGTGACTTAAGTTGGCTCAAAGCTGTTTTGATGGTGGTATTAGGCCATATTTCAGTGGGGGAGCCAAAATCGAGCATAGCATTTGTTCATGCAGGCCACAAAGTCCAGTTCAGGCACAATCCAGGCAGATAAGCTGATCGCAGTGCCAGTCCACATCAGCTGATGACTTTCCTTATACTGCTCTACACATCCAGTTGACAAATCTCATAGCTGGTGCACTGTTTAAGGTGCTTTAGCCTGCCTAGAGTTCCTACCCTCTGCAACCTGCTTTGCAACCCACCCCAGCTCCTCCTTTAATGCCTGTCACAGATCCTCTGTTCTGTGCTGAGGTCTTGCTGCTGCTCTGCCCCTCTCAGGCTTTCTATGTTTGCAGCTTAAAGGCTGGGGGGGGATACCAGAGACATGCAGCCAAGTACATATAACCGCAGATGAACATAATCTTCTTTTTGACAACAGTGGTCCTTACTGAAATGAATGCAAGTATTAGATTGCAGCACGAGTAGCCATTTTTTTTATGTTGAAGGATAAAGTCACGTAAGATTCTGTAAAACCCTGTGCAAATGGGTGTAGAGGTTTGGGATTTGATGAACCATCAAAGTCACGGCTATACTCCTCCCGGATTGTGTTACCACATCTCTGCAGTTCCCGTGCACAACCACATACCCCCTTGAGCCTGCTTAAGTGTTAGCCTGGCTCTGAGTGGGTACCTTGGTCATCTTCAGGGTTAACATTAGACAGGGTGTGTCTTTAACTGAGTCTGCAGCAAACAGATGGACCCTTCTCAGTTTATTCAACAAACTCCACTATCACTGGCATTCATTTGGCACTTGACAGATGGAAACTTCCGACTTGGTTTTATGAACTGAAAGTATAAAAGAGAGGGTTTCAGATACCTCCTGAAGCGATACAGAGAAAGTAAAGACTTACAGTTGTTGCACTGGGGCTAATTCAGTTTGTACCGAGGAAGAAGAGGGCCGGTAAAGCACAAGGTTTCCCTTACTTTCCTGTAAAAATCTCCGACCAACACTGAGCCTTCATCACATATTTTGCACTGGCAGAGAGAATGTCAGTACACACCCCCCCCCCCCCCCCCCCCCCCCCCCACCCCCCCCCCCCCCCCCCAACAGAAATA
>VVHJ01007084.1:6546-18204 GCA_015107715.1 Tylochromis polylepis
AATTTTTTTCCCCCCCCTTTTTTTTTTTTTTTTTTAGTTTTCTTCTCCTTTCCACCTCTCCATCTCTCCAATCCTTTTCCCTTCGCTCTGTTGTTTGATCTCGTCATGGCCCAAAGTCACCAGGCAGACGGGTCTTATATTTTATATTCAGTGTTCCACATGAGGGAGCGTGTCATAAAAAAAAAGTCTTCTCAAAATAAATGAGGCTCTCCGAAGGCAAACGCAGATGATGGTTGAGGCCGAGCCGACGCTGGCCATCGTAACAGGCATCAGTAATTTGATTTGAAGAAAATCTGTGTGTGTGTCCGTGGTTTGAGGCAGCAGTGGTGTGGAACTATGGTCTCCCTTTTTTTCACGTACTCCTGCTCCAAAGGCTCAGTCAGATTAAGTCAAGTGTAGGTGTTGACTGCTCTCCCCCACATTAGTAGGTGCTTTCATTGCTTTTACAGTTTGTCAGATTACATTAATTAAAAACAAAAGCTCCTTGTTGGCAGACTATAAAACCACTGACATCCATAATGATAACGTGGAAAAAAGTATTTCCAGTTTCAAAAGTCGTGAAAATCACTTTAGCAGGAGGCGCCAGTGTTAATTGCCTGGAGAAACTGTAATAGTACAAAACAGCTGTGTGAGTGTTATCAATATTTCTGAGGAACCCTAAGAGCAATGAGGGAGAGCAGCAAATAGCCAGTCTCTAAATGAACCAAGTCTCCTACTCAACAAGCATATAAAAAGAAATCAATATCTCTGTTAACTGCCTATTGTTCTAAATAAGAGTCACCAAAAGGTTTATAGTCTGTATATATTGCCACTGTCATCATCTTTAAAACATGGGCTTTGACTGTGATTGACTGGCAAGCCAACATACACCCACCACCTAATTGCAATTTGCTCAGAGGAAGGCAAAGAGAAGCGGCTCTCTTGTCACTGACAGGATGCCGTGAGGGCTGGGGAAATTTAATTCACATTGAGAGGGATTTAATTAGACCACTTTGTATCTTTCATCACTACAGAATCCTATTTACATTCATTCTTGTGTTACTAAGCTTCCATACCTTGGTTATATTGGTTCAACTAATCTTCAACGTGTAATATATTCAAGGCAAAAAGATCGGGGTTTCATCTAATCCCTAAATACATGCATCATCTAGAATGCAGCAGAATGGCTAATCACAAACTTAGCACAAAAACTATTCAAGAAAGTCACAATCCCCATGATATCTAATATGTCCACTCCCTTGACCGTTTATGAGACACTGCAAACCAAGTTTCTGATCCCACTGGTGAAATGGGTACATATACCACATGAAACAAGAAAGAAAAGCAACTAATTCCTTATTATATTGTGTGCAGAGTGTTAATCAAGATACTCTAAAATCCCTTCTGAAATAAATTTAAAAAAAGAAAAAAAGTATTTAGATGTGCTAGGACAAAAAGACCTTGAAGGCAGGATTTATCAGCTTAGCTAAAGGGAGATGATCCACTGAGCGGCGATAGGACGGGGTTGCCCCGTCTTATTCTCAGCTTATATGGAGACTGGCAAAAAGCTGCATATGATTTTCACATGGAATCCATCTCAAGGCCTGCAGGACATAAACGTATTAATATTTTAAAAAGAACAGTTTAACGCGATAAAACTACCATAAACACAACTCCTTTATTGCTGCTGACATGTTGTGGCCCTGTTTAGGCATTCTCCCTAACTCCATTATTTACCGTTAGCCTTGCCATCTTACCACCCAGCTATCAAAGTTTGTGAAGCTATTTGTGCTCTGTGAAAGGGGTCACTTATGTTGAACCAACAACCAGAACCAACAGAGTTTTACAGACGTTACCAATATTTGTTTCTCTTGATAGGAGGGATTATTTTATTGTATTTACAAACACAATTCATTGCTAAGTATCTCCACTTAGATGACCTTTACCTTATGCTTTCCAATCCCAGTCACACAGATTTACATTTATTGTGCAAAGGAGAGAGAGCACAAGGGACAGAGAACAACTGATTGTGATTAATGAAAAGTGCATTAACCTTACTGATGCCACACCACCATAACCTACCAGCCAATGGGCAAACAGCTAGCTGAACATTTTCGCATTTTAACACCAATATGTAATATAGTTTAGATACATGTGTGCTAAAAGGCACATTAAGCAGGAATCCCTGTGCAAACAGTTAGGCACAAAGACAATATAAGGTAAAGCAAGACCAAATCAAGCTGTTAAAACAACTAGCTAAAAAATTAAATTAACTTAAATTAACTTAAATAGTATTTCAAGGAATCTGAAATTCATTTTGACTCTTCAGTTTCATACTATAGCAAAAAGGATTCAGTATCACTTTTTATATCATTCTAGATTTTTATCAGCATGCTCAGGTAATCCTTTGTGTCTATATCATTCAGATATATACTCAAGCATGGTAAACAGCTGTAGAAATGCACTAGTGGTAGATATATGCATCCTTATTGGAAAGACAGATGTCGTTCATGGCATGGTTCAAAATCAAAATTGTAATGCTTGCTTGCACTAACTTTTGCAGACTCTAAGTAAAGTACCTTTATGACTATTGTCAAAACCCTAAAAGGGATCTAATTTGCTCTTTTCAAAGTCACTTATTTGCTTGCTGACACAGTGTAATGTAAGCAAACTCCAACATTGCCAAAGTGCCAATTAAGTACCAAAAATGATAAATGTGCAATGACTTATTTCCAGTGATGTTAACTGCCGTTATTGACCTTCAGGTTTATTTATGTCATTACAGATGATGCAGCTAAATACGCATCCCAAGCATATGAATCACTTAAAAAATTGCATACATTCCACGCTGGTGCCAACAGTCACCATCAATGGTTGACATTTTGGCTACACAGCAGAAGGACCAACAACTAATGCTTAGCCAGGCTATGTCATCAATGCCAATGGCGATACCAATGTTGGCTACATTTTTTATTAGGGATTACTGTCCTTAATTTAAATAATTTGTGTGCAGTTAGAGGCGAGTTATAAATTTGTAAATGCTATTGTTTACATTCAAGTATACAAAAGAAAGGATTAAAAATGAGACAGTTCATTTCCTACAACACTCTCAGTCACATCCACATTTGGTGGCACGAATGTTTAGGCAAAAGAATTTTAACTTTTCTAAGTGAATGTTTACAGGTCAGCTTGAAAGACCCTGTGTGCTGCAGATACTGTAGCTTCTCCTCATTATCTAATGCACGCAAACTTTATCAAATACTATTTCATTATTTATTGCACTCATTTGTACTAATCATTCAAACAGTCCAACTTCAGGTCAACTACAGTACTTATTTAGAGAGATAATGAATGTATAGAAATAAATTCTACATGAAACTATGGTTTGCCAACTCCTTCACTTACTAGTATACTTAAATTGTTCCATATCTCTAATATGATTTGCTTGACTATTCGCAGGGTCATCCCTTTTCCTACAGAGTGCAAAAAGTTTGCAATCTGTAGGAAAAGACTGCAGAAAAATACAGATTGTCCCATTATGAGTTTTTTTCCTCTTTAACAAATATTGAACATTTTTCCGATTTACCCCCCCCCCCCCCAAATCATTCTTTTTTTTCCATGTGTACATGTGATGAGTGTAAGTCAGCTGGGTTTTTACACTCTGGCCCACTGCAGACAACAGAGTGGAAACCTTGTAAGAGTGTTGAGTTGCAAGCTCTTTCATTAGCCCTCATAAATGTTATTTGGCACACATCTGAGACTGCCTTGTTAGATAGCCTGCAGCGATTTGGCCCATTGCTACACATCCCCATCCTCTTCTACCTCTCCATGGTTTAGTCAGTTGACAGCCTGGCACTGAACCTGATTCCTGAATCTCGATTTCACACTTTTCCTCTATTTCTATCTCAACAGACTGAGCAGAACGCCACCACAGAAACTGAAGCCCTGATTAGAAACCAATTAGCTCCTCAGATCCCGGTGCAGGATAGCATCACGATTTGCCTGCTGCTCTGGACGCAGCAGTCTGCTCTCATTTGCCGGGGGTTCACTGGGAAACGTGAGATGACAAGTGGAAGAGCTACTCCTTTAACACAACCTGAGTTAAATGTGAGTTGTAGTAGGAAAAGATTAATAAAAATTGATTTTCTTTGGGTACTTGTTTGTTTCTCACATGTATTTTTTTGTTTTTGTTTGCTTAGTCTTGGATTGATGATTACGTTTGAGTCAAATTTCAGTTCAAAGTTCAGCAAAGTTCAAATTTGCTGCTAAACAATACTCGGTGAAAGCTTTTTTTTTTTTTTTTTTAAAAGTCTTTGATTAGCTGAGTCTGAGACCAAACAAACATACCTACCTACCAGAAACCTGGCAGCAGAGGATTCAGCCTTTTGGTAATTTCCCCAAACTTTAAACCACTTACAAACTTTCTGTCAGGTTCTAACAAGCATTCTGTTTCAGCACCACAGAGAAATCTACTGACTTTTTGTCTAACTGCACTTGACAGACATTTTATGCTGTTCATTTTTTTTAAAATAACATGTCATTGAATTGCTACACTAATTGACAGGTGATGCTGTAAAGCTGATGTCTATAATAAAGAGGTTCACTCTTATTATGCACTCATGTCCTCTATGGGAAAGCTGGCTGACTGGTTCAGCAGAGACACAGTCGACAGACAGAATAAAAAAAACTTAAGACATTTGGGTTCAAGCAGTTTCTGGTATATGTTATGAAAACTAACGGCTATATACCATGCAACTGCAGCAATCTACGGTATTAAAGTTATTTAAAACACATGGAAAGTACATGTACACCTTCTCTCATATTACACAGGCTGTCAGACATGTGAACAATTACTGCTTTATGAGAAAAAAGAAAATGACTTCAAGTTTCTAATATATTTGGCAGGAGTGAAAAAACAGAATTACAGCACAGCATATGATATTTTGCATATTGTATCAAGACGGGGACAGCAAATATTGATATTTTGTTTGCTAAATTCAAATATTCTGGAATACTGTGAACAAGATGGCTCATCTCACACAGCACCATCCTGAGACAATGTTACCCGAACAAACTTACACTAAATTGGCTCAACTAAATAACCATCCAACACCAGACACACTTAGCTTGACAAAACTATCTCCTAATTCAGAGCAAGCTGATGGCTCAGTCACATGAGCAAAATAGGCCAGCAACCTTCTTACATATACAAAAAAAATTGTTATTTTTTAAAATACATTTTGCGACCGATTGCATCTCCAGAGGTTGAAGGTGCTGCACACTCACGACCACTTTTGATCACAAGTCAATTGCACAGGTCGCATGATAGGTGGCAACCAAATCACAACGACAGTTATCTCAAGGTGCTTTATATTGTAAGGTAAACAGCCTACAATTTGTAGATACTCACTAACTAAATTAAAAAATGCAAACAGAGTGGTAACATGTTCCCATCAGTCTGATTAAGTCTTTGAGCGCAACTTAACTGGCTACCAGCTCATTATATTCTGCTTATATTCCTATAGAACAGGAAGGCTACTGACCAAAAATGTAATAAATAAACACATTTCTGTTAAATGTGAATTTCGGTCTATGGAGATGACAATAGATATGTGATTTTCACTAACAAAGTTACAGTTGTCACAGTTAATTGCTGTATTATCAGAAACAGATTGCATGTAATTGCCAATTTGACCCCATTCAATTGCAGACTGATAGCAGACAGTCAGTCTGCTATCAGTCTTTATGGTGACAGCGGATGCTTGACAATCTCATTTTGCAGTTAAATAAATAAATAACTCAAGTGAGATAAGTTTATCTTAAACAGATACTAAAAAAGTTTCAAAAAATGTTTTTAAAAGGTGATAAATCACAGTATATGTTATGGCAATAATCATCATATCACAAAATGTTAAAAATCACAATAATATCATATCGTGAGTGAAGTATTGTGATATTATCCTATCGTGGGGTGTCTTCTGATTCCCATCTCTTAACATCTCTATTAGTCAGATGCTGGATTAAGACGCTGGACTGGATATTGGTGACACAACACCTCAATCTAGGGATGATTCATTTAGTTCAGTTCTATGTTGCTTACTAGCTAACGTGTTGGTGGGTCAGACAAGTAACGTAGCATGGAGGAAGATGTGGAACAGCGTGTGACAGCGAAATGACAGCAGCTTGGCGATATCAGCTAACAAATATCAGCCATAACACTTAAAACACTTAGTTTTTTATCATTTTTTTTTAGCTGCGTGTTTGAGTCCCAGTTTCTTCCTCACAGTTGGGATGAAAGCGTATTGGCAGTGAATCAGTATTGGCAGATTACTTTTCCAGAGACACTGGCAGATAGCCAATGTCTCTGGAAAAGGTTAGATCAGTCCACCACGTTGAAAGTAGCTATCTCACTGACCAAAAAAAACAAAACAAAAACAAAAAACAACAATATCAACAAAAAAACAATGTAGATTTGTCCAATTGCCATTTTTGTCAGGTAGAAGAGAGGTAGCCTACTCCTTTTCCATGCTACAACCCTATTCTCTATATTGTCTATAGTCTGTGCTGTGTTCATACTGGAAAAGTGACAAAAATAAATATGTATGCTCAGTCTCTCAGACAGGCACTGGCACAGCATGTGTGATTAATGTGTGGGATCATGGGAATGGAAGCTGAGGCCTCATGATAATCAGATATATTCTTGCTGGCCCTGTCTGTGTGAAATGGGAATATGTGAGAATGCTTGAAACGTCTGTCACCTCTCTCAATAAAATTGTGGAGTGATAAGAGCCTTTATTGTATGGGATTGAATAATGGTTTGCACCAGCTGCAATGAGACACTTAAAGTTCCTTATACTTAAATAAGCACTGACAGACACACTTACAGGCTTTAAGTACTGTGAGCATTTGATGAAGGGCCTTGGAGCCTTGCTAGCTTGTTTCATTACCACCTCTCATTCTCTCTGCCTTGCCAACTTAACGCCACCCCCCAAACTAAGAAAAAAAAACTTTTCCTTCTGATTAATTGCAGCCTTTTAGGCTTTCTTACAATCTGCTTAGACCATTCTACAGCCTTTTCATTACAAACTTACAGAATACAGTAGAAGTAAATGGCATATCCTTTTAGCTCACAAGGGCAGGGTAATTTTCTATGTGGTATAATCATCCCTTGACAAAAGCAAATGGAAATGACAGGGTTTTAATATTAGAAGTCATTTTGGTCTCTACCAGGAGTTTGATTCATTCTATTCCAGGGAATGTTTATCTCCATCCAGTACCTCCATTGTCTGTAACTGCATCCGCATACTAAAAATCTAAAAATCATACTTTTTCTAGGAGAGATAGCAGAGTGCAGTGAGAAATCATCAAGACAACTGGCGATAAACGCCAACTGGCCATCAATGAAACACACCTACAAGTATCTGAGTGTGTCACTATCACTGAGTCATAATGAGAGTCCCTAAAGCACCCCCACCCCCCCCACCCACCCCCCCATATGACTCCAAAGCATTATCACAGCAACTAGACAAATGAAACCAATAAATCACACAAGACAGAGTGAGTGTCAAAAATCGTATCTGCAAATGGGAAGATTGGGTGTGCAGATTTGGGAAAGCCATCTCTAAATCTCTACTTTAGGGATGTGGAGCAACAGGTGCTCTGCATGAAAAACAATCGCAAGTGTATAAATAGATTTTGAAGGGCCAGCTGAGTAAATTTGAGGCTTAGAACTGAGCCGATGTGCCGGGAATCCAAAGAGAAAGTCAGTTAGGGTGAGACTCTCTACAGAGACTATGTATCTCCTCTATGTTAGATGCCCAACGACAGCTCCATCCTCACAGAAAAATAAATCCCTTCTCTGGCTGTCACATGGCTTATTCACATTCACATCCTCCTCTCTCTGCTGCGTTTGCTCCTGTAATTTCTCCGACAATATTCTCTCGCTTCTCTCTGTCAGTGGAACTTGAAGGCATAGAGAAGTATCCACAAGTAAGAGAAATCAGGAAACTATGCAACGCTGTGCCAGCTACAGAGACCTGGAGAGAGAGGAGGGTGAGTATGAATTATACATGTTTCAGGGGTGGGCTTCAGATTTGTCCGAATAAATGCATGGGGGGAAATGACTGCGATAGCCCATAATATTATCAGTTACAATGCAAGGTTACTAAACATGCAGAGAGCAAATTATTCATTCCCATCCAAAGCAAAGTGATTAGGCTGAAAAACTGCTGACAGCAACAGTAGGAGTTTGGTTTGTATACACTGGAGGACGTTCAGTGTGTCTGTGTGTGAGACTGAGCGTGGGATAATTTGGCCAAGACTGTGCGTAGGTTGATAATTAGGAAGCTATTTGCGTGGAGTGAAATGTTCAGCTTATCTTCTGTGGAATCTCTTCCACTGTCCCTCTCCACTTGAATATTTGTCCTGTGAAACTTTCTAAAAGCTATGATTATGTTTCCCACAGCTAAACTCTTTACATTTACTCTTCATTACAGGTGTGTTAATTAACAACATTACGTAACTGTGGATTAAACGGCAACGTGGGTTTTTAGTAATGGAGATAAAAAATAAAATGTCGACGCACTGCAGCTTTTTCCTCACAAACTTTTCAAATGTATTTCAGCTCCTTACTTTTTTGTTGTTTTTTTTTTTAACAAAACTTTTCTTTAACTGTCCACTTGGTGGCAATGCCAAAAAAACATGTGGAACAACCAGCAGTCTGCGCTGGTCTTAGCTCAGCCCCATCATGGAAAAGACCATATACTTTAGCAGATTTGAAATTTGACATTGATTGTTGAGTTGATTTTTGTTGTTTTTCATACTTCTTACTTTCCTATTCATGCTAAATTTTCAATCACACAGCATTCAATCTAAGCATCGATGGACAGCAGGCAAGCATAGGCCTGGAGCCTCCAAGTAGAGCTGCAACGATCGACCAGCCAGGGACCAGAACTGTTCAGCATCCTTAGCCCGGACAGGTGACCAGCCAGTCAACTTCCCATGTGTTTGATTATGAGCCGGTCCATTTCATGTATGCAAAACAATCACCCTCACCTAGCTGAATGTGAACATTTTAAAGAAACTAACAAAGACAAAGTGTGCTAAAGCTAGCGCCATAAGAACCAGCCGCAGGCCAGCAGCTTCAGTGTGAGCCTTGGTATGAGCAGTAAGGATCAAGGGTCAAAACAGTTAAAAAAAAAAAAAAAATCTGTTGCATTTGCTTTTGTTTGTTAAGGTCAGATATGTCAGGTAAAGATGGGTGTGCAGTAACTCATTCTCATTTAATTCTTTATACCTCTTTCCAGTGGAGGAGCATTTTATTTTCAGTTGTTTAAGTGAGAGAAGATCCTGTAACTTACTGCAGTTAGGGAGGAATTTCAGGGGGACCAAGAAAATAAAATTGTTGCATTGAAGGTAAGTTGATTTTTTTGTTTGTATGCACTGTCAGGCGTAGTTTTTGGAAAGAAAATCAGACTCTGCAAAAGAAAAAGAAAGAAAAAAAAACTGTATCAGCGGGTCACAAAATGGCTATTGGAGCATTTCTACCTCCAAGTAGGTTCAATTCCCATAATTTGTCTGGAAAGGTGGGGAGCGACGCAAACAGCCACCAACACTGCGCCATAAAAGACCCTTTGGCTGCAGGGCTCACGTTTAGCAACTAGCATGTCTGACAGGCATTTGGTCTAATAAATATTAATGCACCCATGTATCCCTGCTTGCCCAGGATAAGGGAAGGTATTGTAGAGACCAAAACACCACTAAAACTGGAAAGAATAACAGGCATGCATTCATCAGAGAGGCAGAAACACAACAATAACAGTTTTTCCAATTCTGTGTGCACTTTCAATCGGCATGGGCACAGTACTAAGTATGTGACTGATTTACTTTTTTGAGTACACATATTGTTTCCTTTCATTGCTTCTGGGAGACCAATCAGGCAAAGGCTTGAACAGCAGCTGTAGGGTCTTAATAATCTTGGCTAGAATTCTGTCCTCCTCTGTGATCCTACAGCATGGCTTCTTTTCAGCTTTCTTTTTGTATAATTTATTTAATACTGAAACAAAGGCAGTCACTGAATGTAAGGTGTGATGTCCAGAGACTGGTGTAGCCCTCGAAAAAAAAAACGTAATGGCATAACTGACGGTGGAAATACTATAATGACAACTCACGAAGAAGGTGGGTAAGTTGTTTACTTCTATTCAGATCTCCTAATAAAAGGCCAACATACATAAGAGGTTCAAGGTGAATTACTACCTTTGACAGCTTTGATACTTAAAGTCTCCACCTACCCCTTGCATTCAGTAATCATACAGATCAGAAAAAGCAGAGAAACCTGTTTCTTTACAGAAAAAGTACTCTCAAATGTAGAGACGCTGGACCTATTATGCTCATTTCCAGCTCCATATTTATATTATTTAACTCTGAAAGGGTAACTTTTCATAACTGAGAGTGCTTATACTGGCCTGTCAGTTAAAAGACTTTTTAAGGCAACATTTTTTTTGGACTGATTGCCATGAGCAAAAAATGAATAAATTAAAAAAATGGCAAGACAGCATAGAAACTTATTGTATCTTGCAGTGTTGGAGTGTTTAAAGCACTCCTTGCCTCCCCATGATCACATAATACAATGGCCGTGAATACTAATCTTTGGTAAGGCAGCACTACTTTAAAAAAATCTGTTCAACTGGACTGGAAAGCTAATCAGTAAATAATTACCTAGCAAGAAATGGGAATCAGCAGGTTTACTTTCAGTAGCCTCAACACTGTAATTACTTTTGGGAAACTTTAATCTAGAACACTCAAAATATGAAATCAAAATGTGTGTTTTGTTCCAATCAGTGATTTGACAGGCTGCACTGACACGACCAACAACCGTACCATGATTAGCTACAGTACAGAACAGCTGATGGTGTAAACACAGTTAAATATTATCGGTTGCTGTGTTATTGTGAGATTCTGTGATTATGACAGATCTAATTCCATGCTACAATTTTAGAATCAAACCTTTGAACATTTTGTAGGAGTCCCCATGCCACCTATGTCGGGAAATCAAATGTTACTGAGTGATCACAAGATTGACGCCACAAAATTAGTAGTGTGTGGCCAGAAGATCAAAAACTCATGACCATCTTTTTCTTCTTTCAGATGGTCCGTTTTGGGGCTCACCACAGTGGATCATCTGCCTCTATATCACACGCTGTTTATTCTCCTTCACTACATCTCCTCAGTGATCTTTTCCTCATGCCTGGCAGCTCCATCTTCAACATTCTTGGCCCATTACGTGTCTCAGACTTGTTTCTCCAACTTTGTCTCCAAACTGCTCAACCTAAGCTGTCCCTCTGATGTACTCATTTCTAATCTTCTCCATTCTGGTCACTCCCAATGAAAGGCTCCTTTTTTGTCAGCTTCACTATCTCCAAATCATACATGACAGCAGGTCTCACTACCATCTTGTAAAGCTTCTCTTTCACTCTTGCTGCTATCCGTGTGACACAAATCACCCCTGACACTTGTCTACACTCGCTCCACCCTGCCTGGACTCTTGAGCACTGTCCGTTGCTTTGGATGGCTTCAGAATCAGAAGGGTTTTATTGCCAAATGTTGAGCAGATTTACAACATTAGGAAATTGCTGCGATACTTCGTGCGAGACATACGGTCAGATCAGACACTCAAAAAAA
>VVHJ01007085.1:0-10223 GCA_015107715.1 Tylochromis polylepis
TTGCTAAATAAATAAATGAAAGAAAACTGCTTATTTATTTCCCAACATCATCCTGCATATAACATTAGAAAACTATTTCCCAGGATCTTTTGTTGGTGCACTTGGTGGAGCTAGGCGCTCACACTAGAAGCGATTTGCCTATTGGCTGCTTTTTAGCTGACGGGTGATCACTCGTGGACATTCCAGCTTTGGTTGCTTTGGTAACAGTGTAATGTAACACCCTATCATACGTCGTAATCATTCTTATTGGTAGTCACACACCTCAAAGTTGAGAAAAGTTTAACTTGGGACCTGCCTACTTTGCACTCACCATTCGCTCTCAGTCACTCAGAGTTACTGCATGTCACTTTTGGTGGTTTGTGATTGCCACGTTGGTGCTGGTCACTTCCTGTGTGGACAGACCTTTAGAGTACAGTGAATGGCTCCTTATGATCTCATATAATGTCTTATATGAGTTGCTTATGCCTACATTTAACCTCTGCTGCCCCCAAGTGGTTAGAAAAGCAAATAAAAAAAACCAAATAAATAAACATCCAATGCAGAATGGGCCATCCCACCCATGCTCTGCAATATCCAAGTATCTCTTAGCTGTCCATTATAAATCATTTCATCTTATATCTTCCATGTTTTGTTTTGTTTTGTTTTTCTCCCTTGCACAGAGGCGACAGAAACGACCCCTAACGCCAAGTCACCTCCTGAAAAAGCCAACACTGCACATACAATTCAGGAGGTGATGGATGTGGAGGGAGTACATCTAGAAGAAGGAACAGCGGCGACATCCCAGGGTGAGGACTCTGAGCTAAGCCTGAGTTTTCAGGGCTACGTCGCCGAGCTGCGACAGTGCCAGAGCAAAATGAGAAACGCCCAGATGCCCCAGAACGGCCGCAACCCACCGGAGGGCCAGGACTGCAACGCAGATCTTTACAAAGCCACCATCGTCTAAAGGGACCCCTGCTGCACCACCCCCACTGCTGCACTTTTAAAGCCTGAGCGACTGTTGTTTGAGGAAATGGCGTCGAACAATGTGCTGCATGTACGAGCTGTCAGTTTTCTTTACGAGAGCATCAATATTACGGTGATGGATATTGTATATTTGTTTAAAAAAAAAAAGAAAAAGTTCAGGCATCTTCTTGTTGACTTCTAGTACCGGTTGTAATTTTGGGACAGTGATATGTTTTGTTATTGGTTTGCTTTGATAATTAACTATTTTGCGCCATGTTAGGCTAAATAATAATACCACAGAAGAAGCCTGAAACTCACTTTGAAGTACCAGTTGCTCATAATTGTACACGATTTAAAAAGTGGAAATGACTGAGAAATGGGACACTGCTTGATAAGAAGCTGCTTAACAACTGCTACACAAAAAAACACTAAAGGGAAAAAAAATTGTAATAACTGGCAGCCTTCTGGTGGTGGAAACCAAATTGAAAGCTCAGGAAAACGCTTGTTCAGGTTCTTGATAACAATTTCTAAACCATCACCAAACGATTTAATGAGCTGTTAAGCTGTTTGGGTGTATTGTGAAGTTTTACATTAAAGTCCTGATTAACTGTCCACCCACTACCTTCTTCTGCTAGTCTTGCACTGAGGAAAGTTGTGAGATGTAATTGAAATAGCAATGATCATTTAAAAATCTAGAAAGTAAAGCTTGACTTTTGTTTTACGTTTCCCGATTAGAAAGTAGGACCACATGCTGGGAGAGGACTCTTGGATATTTGACTATTTCTTGTTTATATTGTCTTCCTGTGTTGTACATAGATGACACATAACAGTACCTCTATTGTCTGTACTTTCTGCTTCTGTGGTTGTGAGGCTGTTCAAATTGTTGAACAATTAAAAGGCTTTGATGGCTCTAATTTCAACCAACCGACTGTCTTCACTTTTGTACTTTCGTTGGGTAACCGGGAGGGAATACTTCAAATGCTTCTTTGTTGTTGTATCTAATCCAAAGTCTACATTTCATACTTAGTATATTTGACCAGCTCAATGTGTTTGCTAAGTTAGTTAGCAGTGTCAATAATTAATAGCATAGTCTTCAAGGGTGAACGATTTCCCATCTGGAAAGTCCACCTTCACTTGCTACTTATGTGCTATTCAGAGGCCCAGCCTCCTCTTTGTATTTTTAGCCCAACATCTGGAGGAAGATTATTACAACTGGTGAAAATTAGAGGTTAGATTGCATGACTGGGGACTTCGACTTGATACAGCATGTCACTGCTGGAATGCTGACAAGATATGAAACTCTTAGATAGTTGACTTCCATGCATTACCCCATTTCAGAGGTATTTTCTTTAATGAGTTCTTCCTAGGAACAACAATTCCTTTGAGGTCCTGAATTGACTTCCTGATCAGACATTCTCTTATCTTATCTTGAAATATTACTGAGCGTAACACCTGTGAATATTTTGCAGCGGGCACTACTTTTCATAGTCACACACACTTATTTCATTTGTATTTTGCAACTGTTAACTCCGGATTTAGAAAATTCATTGTCTACATTTCAGGACAGAAACCTTCTAGGTGACAGATTAACCGAAGAGAATGACGAACTGAATGAAGGGAGTGCTAACAGGAACAATAATGCTTGAAAATGCACATTAAAAGTAAATGCCCCTTCTTTGTCCTCATATTCCCAAATGGTCTATGGTGTCTAACTGTATGAAATGATTAGCAAAACTGAGATAATTCCAATCACATCACAGCATCTCAGTGAAATCATTAGACTGTAGACATGGTCAGGACGACTTGCTGAAGTTCAAACTGAGTATCGGAATGAGGAAGAAAGTTGATTTAGGAACTTTGAATGTGGCATGGTCGTTGATGTCAGATGGGCTGACCTAAGTATTTCAGAAACTGCTGGTCTGCTGGGATTTTCCTGCACATCCATCTCTGTGGTTCACACCTCTGGGTGAAAATGTCTTTTTGGTGTCAGAGATCAGAGGAGAATAGCGAGACTGGTCCAGGCTGATACTAACCACTCATTACAGCCAAGGTATGCAGAAGAGCATCTTCAACAACACTTCCAGCCTTGAAGCAGATGGCCTACAGCAGCAGAAGACCACACTGGGTGCCACTCCTGTCAACTAAGAACAGGAAACTAATTCTACAAACAAAATCTCACCACAACCTTTGTGAACACAACAGGACAATAGAAGATTGGAAAAATGTTGCCTGGTCTGATGAGTCTTCTTTTCTGCTGTGACATTCGGATGGTAGGGTCTGTACCTGGCGTAAACATGAAATCCAGTCCCGCCCTGTATCAGCGGTTCAGACTGCTTTTGGTGTAACTGTGATTCTCTTGGCACACTTTGCACCACTTAGTGAGCATCATTTAGACACCACAGCCTACCTGCTGACCATCCCCATCTTCTGTTGGCTGATAATGTGTCATGTCACAAATTTCAGATCATCTCAAACTGGTTTTTTAAACATGACGATGAGTTCACTGTACTCAGATGGCCTCCACAGTCATCAGCTCTCAACCCAATAGCTCAACTTTGTTCTCTATTGTGGTAGTACGGAAGACTGGCATCGCGATGTGCAGCCGACAAATCTGCAGCAGCTGTTTGATGCTATCATATCCCGCGTCGATATGAAGCAAAATCTTTGAGTAATGTTTTTAGCACCTTGTTGAATCTGTGCCATGAAGAGTTAAGGCAGCTCTGAAGGTAAAAGGGGCCGAAACAAGGTGAAGAGCAAGGTGTACCTATTAAAGTTTGTTCCAAAATCATACCTGTAAGAACAGAAACGACGCACACCTACACCACAGGTGAAAGCAAAGTTAAAATTGTGTGACTTGAGCAGAAAGTAGTGTTAAACCTCACACGGGTGAGGATTGTGCGGTGCCTGCCTCTGCCTCAGGAAACTTCTTGTTTCTTCCGTGAGTCGATGAGTCGATAAGTCGCAATGATAAACCTCCCGCACAGAGGGAACTGAGGGAACACCAGCCGGGACACAGGATGCCTCAGCGTCAGACAAGCCTAATGACGCAACGGGTTTACTCAATACAGCTTCAGCTTGTGAGGGACAGGATAATACTTGCAGGATTTCCCACGTTTCCTATGACCAAAAACGGGCTGAGGACTCTGACACTGACAGATATTACGTGACAGGCACACGGTAAATAAGCTTCTCCGGACACGAGGGAAACATCAGATGCAAACTTTCGCGATGGCACAAGCCGTGATGCTTTTTCTCTTGTGCGTTTTCGCAGGAGCGGTAAGTTTTAGCCACACTTCTCAACTCAAGTGCGTGTGTCCTTATTGTTTTTGCGTGTTTTTGAAAGCGTGAAAGGAGTGAAATAATGTCTCTCCCTTTATTTCAGCATACATTAGCACCTACATATGGAGCAGAGGCGGTGAGGGAGAGCCATACAGGTGAGGTTTTTTTTTTTTGTCTTTTTACTCAGGTCCTGGGTTTAATGTAGAAGGAAACGGTGAAGTGAGGGGAGGGGAAGTGCACACTGAATGTCATCTTTTTCTAGATTTCATTTTTCTATATTATTATTATTATTTCATCTAGTTGGTGCTGCTGCACTCTTAAGTCCTGAGTGAGCTGATGTTTGCATAGGTGTTAGCTGTAGAGGAGGGGGTGATGCTTATGGATTTTTGTCCATTCATTTGAGGTGAAAGGGGTCTTTGTGTGTGAAAACCAGCGAGGGTGTGGGTGGGGGTGTTTCCAAGACAGTTTCTGCTGCTAATGTTTTGTGTTTTACCCTTTGCTCCCTCAGCAGTTCTTACCACCACGGGCAAAGAATGTAAATTCCCATTTCGTCAGGGTGGAAGGATTCATCATCACTGCATCACTATCCTGTCCTCAAGACCATGGTGAGTCCTTATTAGCCAGCCTGTCTGTCTGGATCTACTGTTTTGGTTGCACAAACAGTATGTAATGTGTGTGTAATCAAGTCAAAACGCACTTCTGGTAGAAGTGCTAGTCCTCTGACACACACTGACAGATCACACACCCCCCCACACACACATACACACACACACACACACCAGCGCTGCAGCTGCCTCCTCACACCTTTCACAAGTGTTACCTCATAATTCTGAGTGGAGCCTGTGTCCCGATATCATCGTCCCATCACAGATAAATCTGCGTTTATGTTGTCTGATGTGCATGATTTGAAACTTTTATTTCAGAGAATGTAAAGTAAAAAAAATGCTGTGGATAATTTACAGATTATTTGATTGCATGGTTTGTATTGAACATATATATATTTTTTTTATTACATCTTAGTTTATTTGCTGTCTTGATGATGTGTGTCTTTATCATTGCCTTTGGCACTTCCCACTTAGTGTTGTCACTGTATATTTTATTCTACTACAGCGACTTGAAAGCAGCAGCTGCTGCTTTTAAATGTGCTTATTAAATAAAAGCGACTAGCCTCGACGTGACAGTACCCTTAGCACGGTCAAGGTACATGTAGCAGAATAGCATCGTGACTGATGGAGCGGAGTCAGGCTGTGTGTTTTGATTGCTTGATAGTTAGGAAACAATGAGCCACAATCTTCCCTTTTCAATCTCAAACTTACTGTATGCACACAGGTCAGAGAGTTAGTTACACATCTATGATGCAAATCTCCTGTGCTGCTTAAATGATGCTCATTTGGTCCTAAATGGTACTAAAAGCCCCAAAGAAAATATCCGTCACAACATTACACTACCACCACCACCAGCAGCCTGAATCATGGACTCAAGGCATGATAGATTCATGCTTTCATGTTTTCTACACCAAATTCTGACCCGACCAAATTTAGACTCATCAGACCAGACAGCATTTTCCTTCTGTTGGCAAGCTTTTGTGAATTGCAGCCCCAGTTTCCTGTTTTTAGCTGACAGGATCATGTGGGGGGGTTTTTTCTGTTATTGTTTTCCATCTGCTTCAAGGTTTGACGTCCTATGTGTTCAAAGCAGTCTGGCTATTCTCCTCTGATCGCTGATATCAACAACACATTTTCACAAAGAGAACTGCCACTCAGTGGATATTTTCTGTTTTTCAGACCATTCTCTGTAATTCCTAGAGATTGTTATGTTGGGAAATCCCAGTAGATCCGCCGTTTCTGAAATACTCGGACCAGCCCGTCTGGCATCAACACCATGCAACATTCAAAGTCACTTAAATCACCTTTCCTCCCCATCCTGATGCTTGGTTCGAACATTAGCAGTTGGTCTTGATCTTGTCTATGTGTCTAAATGCGTTGAGCTGCTGCCATGTGAGGTGGGGCAAAATATCGATATTTTGACATATTGTGTACCATTTTCTTGTAGTACAATTATTGATGTACTGGTTCCAGACATCAGTATATGTATTCCTTATACCAGACACTACTTCAGTCTTCGTGGTGGCAGTTATCAACTGAAGAGCTTAAAATGAGCTTAAGTGAGCTGATGTTGAAGAAGAAGAAACTCTTTGCCTCTTTAAGCGTAGTTCTTCCTGTTAGGTTACACAGATACTGTGTCATAGATGATTGTCTTGCAGTGGATCAAGTTTCATAGTATCATTGGAGTATGTATATACAGAATATCTCTGTATAAAAAATATAAGCCAATATATTTATGCCAAACTTTTAAATTCCTATAATTTTAAAAGACAAAACCCGGAATCAGTCGATTTTTGTGAGGTTGGAAGATACAGAATGCAGCTTTCTTCTGAAGGGAGAAATGTTGGGTTAGTGTTCTTATTTCTAATTGGTGGATAGTTCCTGGCTTTTTGCATGCCCTTAAAAGAACAAAAACACTAGTGTTTTCCATCACTGCTGTAATAGCGGTGATTTGTACACTGATGCAGCGTATTTGGGGTGTGTAGTCACACCTAATTACAGCTCGCAGAGATGAGGGATTTATGCGACAGTGCCATCTGATCACAAATTTCAATGAGGTAATGAGCAAAAAGGCTTTAATAAAATGCTTATTGCTCAGCTGCTGCTGTGGCCTGTGATGATTTTATCATAATACAGTGTTATCATTATCAACTGTGAAGATAAAATGCAGAGACACTCTCTAAAACTGCAACTATAGCTGAAGTTGTGCCGTTTCACAGCGTTTATCCCGGGGGTATATAAACAGCTGCCACAGTAAAACCATCGTGGTGCAGTTTGTTTTCTTCTTTGAATTGCTTCAGATTGTGACACAGCAACAAAATCATCTTTTTATTATTTTGGAAAAAAACAACAGGAGACTCGCTGGAGGGCTTTTCAGTCTTCACTACTTGGAAATGAGGCAGAAAGGGTGGATGCCAGCAAGTTGGAGCAACATGTATGCAATTATACATGGGCCAATATTTTCTGGTCCACCTACATATAAAGTTGCAGCAGTTTGACCCTGCATGTTTTTGTGATGTGCTCATCAGCTCACCATCAGAATGGGTTTGTCATTAAGTGTTGTAGATACAGTGAGTGGAGAAGAGGTATGTTAACGTTACGTAGGTTAGATTAGTGGATGATTGACAGAGTTAGTGAGTGTGTGCTGGCAGAAGATGCATAACAGAGCAGCGTTCTGGAGCAGGGTGTCAGTACTTGTGGGTTTAATTATGGGTTGGGTAAAATCCTCTGCACATGGTTTAAGCAATTTTATGTCACAATATCTATATGTCCAAATCCGACAGTATAGCATGACTAACAGTCAGCGGGCACGCTAACAGCTTAGTCAGGATATGCTTACTAAGGTTGTAATCAGGGTGTGATTTGTGAAAAAATCAGAGGCGGGTGATGATTTATGTATTTTTTTTTTTTTACGTTATTTTTCTTATCCTTGAAAATAATTCAAGAATAAGAGTGGTCCTATATACTTCTTTATACAAGTTCAGAACAAAAGCATACAACCATCGTGTTTACAAGAACAATGCAACACTTTTATGACATTAATAAGCGCAACATTCTCAGTCTCATGTTTTCCTCTTCAGACACAGGTTATTCAAATGTGGTGGTTTAAAACAACTGTTAGCTCTTTCCAGCTGTGCCATTTGACTTACATTTATAATATGAAATACTCTGAAACTGCAGCACCATTAAATGCTCTCAGTTTAAAATAGTAAATTCCACTACAGTAGATTTCTACACATCAGACCAAGAAAATGGTTTGTTTGAAGACAGACTTTTTCTGCTTTCAGCAGAGAATTGTTTGCAGTGCATTGCCCCTCACTCTGGAGTAGGAAAGAGCCATACTGTCCATTTTCCAAGATGAAGAGTAGATTTATGATGTTTAAGAGTCAATAAATATGGGAAAATGGTGGCCTGCCTCTGAAGTCAATGAGTGAATGCAGTGAATGATGGTCAGATTATGGCTGATCTTTTCACACAGGAGTGTGGCTGCTACAGCAGTTGCAAAATCAAGAAACTGTGCATCGAACATTTTTTCAGTGACACCTTCATTGCGAGGCTTTCTATCGGCAGGATGTCACAGACAGCAGCCCCAGTCCATAATTACAATTCAACAAGTTGAAATAAGAAGCTGCAAAACAACTCTGTGAAGGGAATTTTGATGTAGATGATCAGGCATTTGTCTGATCCTCTGTAGAAATATTTTTAGGATTTTTTGTGAGTCTTCTGTAAAATTTGAAGTTCTGAATATTTTTCCTTTATTTAGTTACTGGTAGTTTTCACTGTGGAGTTAGAGTGAAACAGATGCTTTGTACAGGGTGGGCCATTTATATGGATACACCGTAATAACATGGGAATGGTTGGTGATATTAAAGTCCTGTTTGTGGCACATTAGTATATGTGAGGGGGCAAACTCCTCAAGATGGGTGGTGACCATGGTGGCCATTTAGAAGTCGGCCATCTTGGATACAACTTTTGTTTTTCAATAGGAAGAGGGCCATGTGACTCATCAAACTTATTGGTAATGTCACAAGAAAAACAATGGTGTGCTTGGTTTCAATGTAACTTTATTCTTTCATGAGTTATTTACAAGTTTCTCTTTGTTCACAGCCATTGACATGTCGAAGAGGTTAACACGTGAGGAGCGGATCGAAATCGTGTTGATATCTGGTGAACGCAGTAACCGGGTCATTGCAGCAGATTTCAATGCAAGACACCCTACGAGACCACCCATCTCCCATGCTACAGTCAGCAAACTGCTTGCTAAGTTTCGTGAAACTGGTTCAGTGTTGGATTTGCCAAAATGTGGACGCAAGAAAACTGTCACTAATGAAGAAACATCAGTGGCTGTCCTAGCTTCATTCAGCAAGAGCCCACAGCGTAGCACTCGCCGCATGTCACTGGAGAGTGGCATTAGTCGAACATCCCTTCGGCGGATATTAGCTACTCACAAATGGCACCCTTACAAACTCCAGCTACTGCAGCATCTCAACGAGGATGACCCAGATCGGCGCACAGAATTTGCAGAATGGGCAAAACAAAAATTGGAACAGGACCCTCAGTTCACGCAGAAGATTTTGTTCAGTGATGAGGCAAACTTTTATGTGAATGGTGAAGTTAACAAACAAAACCACCGCTATTGGTCTGACACTAACCCACATTGGATGGATCCCTCCAAGACTGTTGGAACAACAAAAGTGATGGTTTGGTGTGGTATATGGGGTACAACGATAGTGGGTCCATTCTTCATCAATGGAAACCTCAAGGCCACTGGATATTTGAAATTGCTACATGATGATGTGTTTCCCTCTTTATGCACTGAAGCTGGCACGTTCCCTGAGTTTTTCCAGCAAGATGGTGCACCACCACATTATGGGTGCCAGGTCCGAGCATTCCTAGATGAACAGTTTCCTGGAAAGTGGATTGGTCGTCGTGGGCCAGTTGAATGGCCCCCAAGGTCTCCCGATCTGACCCCCTTAGACTTTTATCTTTGGGGTCATCTGAAGGCAATTGTCTATGGTGTGAAGATACGAGATGTGCAGCACCTGAAACTACGGATACTGGATGCCTGTGCTGGCATTTCTCCTGCGGTGTTGCTATCAGTGTGTGAAGAGTGGGAGAAGAGGGTTGCATTGACAATCCAACACAATGGGCAGCACATTGAACACATTTTATAAGTGGTCAGAAACTTGTAAATAACTCATGAAAGAATAAAGTTACGTTGAAACCAAGCACACCATTGTTTTTCTTGTGACATTACCAATAAGTTTGATGTGTCACATGGCCCTCTTCCTATTGAAAAAACAAAACAAAAGTTGTATCCAAGATGGCCGACTTCTAAATGGCCACCATGATCACCACCCATCTTGAGGAGTTTGCCCCCTCACATATACTAATGTG
>VVHJ01007086.1:2395-17983 GCA_015107715.1 Tylochromis polylepis
GAATATATATAATTTATATATATATATATATATATATATATATATATATATATATATATATATATATAACAGGCAAGAATGAACCTATGCTGTCAGAGCAGACGAGCAAGCAACAGAAATCCAAACCATATAAATCTGGAATATGGATCATTCATTCAGATGTCTGCTGTCAAAGTCTCCCACAGCACTTAAATACTGCAAAGCAGAAAGCATTCAAAACAGTGTTTGCGTCTCACTGTGTTAAATCATATTAAAAAAACAACAACATATCAATGCCAAAGCACAAAGCTGACCTAATCTTTCCTGTGATGACTACACAAACATTTTTAATACTCTTAAAATGCATTTATGAGAAAAAAAAAGCTTTTGAAACTGATCAGGAATAATGTAAACATACATTTTTGTAGCTCCAGTAAGTAGGGCAATGGGCATTGTCTATAAAAATGTAAAAAAGTTTACAGTGTAGGCAGCTGGCCTTGAATGAATACAGCATCTTCTGCAGGATGATTTGTCCCCAAATGTTCAGCGATTTATTTTCTGTATGTGCTGCTTATAAATTATGTGACAACGAGAAGAGGGGGGGAGGATAAAGGAAGGGAGGGCAGAGGAAAAGATTAAGTAAGAGAAAAGAGAAAGAAGAAACCCGACGATAAAGAGCTACTAGAGTCTGCCAAAGCAATTAATTAGTTTTACCATCTGTATAGCAGCCAGTGTGTTTAGTGAAAAATCAGAACATCTCTGTTAATTTGCTCTCTGTATCTTGTGCGTACGTTTTTATTTAAAGCATCATAAATGCCTGGATGTATTTAAAGTTGTACAGCGTTTTGTTTCTTTCTGCAAAGTTTAGAGGAACGTGAATAATTCATAATGTTTATCGACCTCTGTCAGGGACCAACAGAAACTGCAGCAACATCGATTGAACCTCTTTCACAGAGTCTCTTGCACGGCTCATATCATTTGAGACCTCTCATCTCTCTCTAAAGCTATGAATCTTTGTTTACAGCAGCCATCTTGACTTAAAGTTACAACAGGAAAAGAGAGGCTTTTCCTGCTGAACCCTAAAAAGAGCTTGTTTCTTTGCAGTCATTTTTAATGTTGTTATATGTACCTGTGGTCTCTCTGCAACATGCCAACATTTTTTTTTTTGAGAACAGCGCCCAGAACAGAGGAAAAAAGATGCAGCAATGCTATTACTTAGCTTTTAACGTCTCAAGATGTTTCCTCAGATTTGTGTCAACAGGTAAATAATAATCCAAATAATTTGAGCCTGTTCTTATTCCCAGGGTGTCATATACTGCAATTTTGTTAGATCCACTAAGCTCAGCACAGATGTAATGTAATGCTACAGTCACAGCAGGGAAAACTGTGGCCTTGTGAAATGAACTTGTTGCCTTTATTATGGTTGGACCAGGTCTGTGACCACTTGCGAACAGCTGCCATCTTCAAAGTGACATTGATGAGTGAAGACAGCGATAAAACAGCAATAAGACAGAGTCAGATGACTGAATTGGATCAGCTTGGCAATAACATCCAATCTGTTAGAAACTGGGAAAAATCACAAGTCTGTTGGCATCGGTTGTAAATCTGTTCCTGTCTGCATGTACATAAGATTACATTAAACAGAAATTCACTTTAACCACGTATATTCAGCCAGACACTCGAAGGTTTGAGGCAGGAATTGAGAAGCCATTGTTTGGAGCAAGGCCGATCCATTCGTTGATATTGAAACTGATGTCTGCAACTACTTCCAGTCGTTTTCGAAAAGAAAAAAAAATCAGTGCAATCACTCGGCAGCCTCCCACTTTTACCTATGAGCAGGGTGGTTGCCATATTTTTTACCCTTGTGTGACTGAACCATTAGTGACATGGGTAGTGACATGTATGGTTGCTTATAAAGAACCCGCTGCAGTCACATTTAAGCGCAGTGGGTGAATACATGTTTTTCAGCTTGCGGGGATATTGTTGTGAAGCTGTGTAGCAGTTTTTAGTGCTTAACGCTAAACAAACTGCAAGTGTCAATGAGAGTAAAAAGAGAGAAGAAACAGGCCCACGCTAAGAAGATTCTGACACCACAGCTATTCCTCCTGCCTCCTTATGTGGGTAGTGTTGCTCTTAAAAACATGACTGTTAGTTCTTTTTGTCTTTCATATCAAATACACAAAGTAAATGTTGTGTGTTTCTTTTGCACCAATGAAAATGGCAGTATTTGAAAGGACAGTGCTACTTCAGCAGTTCACAGCAGGTTTACTGTAGTAAGAGTAAATTGTGATACCTTGTATATGGATCAGAAATGAAACTAATCACCTTCACTTTTGCCGCCAGATGCCATCATGTCAGCTGCATATCATCTGCTGTGATCTTCCAAAGTAAATCTGAGCCACTTTTTGTCTTACTTGGTGTGTACTTTACTGTAGAGACAGTGCAGGATTACAAATACCCCTAATAGGGGGTTAAACCCACCTGTGTTTTCTGATGTGACTGAGGTTCTTCAGTATCTGTCTGATGAGGTTCAGGTTCATGCTCTGTGGTGTCAGCAGCACTGTGGGAGTGGAACTTGAATCTCTGGTGCAGAATCAGAAACGAGGATGCTGTCTGAGTTAAGCTGGGCATACACTGTTCGATTTTGGGCCCATTTTGAGACGATTTTTCACTCGTGCAACCGTTTTGGGGATTGCCTTAATCGTGTGTCATGCATCGTGTAGTATACATGGGGTAATGAGAAGTGATTAACACCTCACGACCTGCTCCCGATCAGCAATCGTATGGTTGCAAGAAAATCAAACCTGTTTGGGATCCTGGTCGCCCCTCGTGAGGGTATTGCACTGTTGAAGAAGTGCCACGAGCCGATTTAAGGCAACTTCTCACACTGCACATGCGCAAACACAGATATGAGCAGATAAAGTACCTGTGTAGGTAAGGTAATTGCCTAAAGTGCAATTTAGCTGTTGCTGCTTACCTCCAGTTCTCATTGTAGAATTGACAGACCGTACTGCCCACGTCTGCCCAGCCATTTCCTTGGCCATACACGCTGTCGCCTTTTCCTTTTAGATGTTTCTGCGCACTGAATGGCACAAATTGCCAAGGCAGCGCGTTTCTCTTTGGTGAGCATTCTCAAATTCTCAGATTACCGTCTCCCCACTTCCAGGTTCTTCTTCTTCTGTTTACGTTACAGTTCCGGAAACAAGAACACCAGGTGTTGTGTATGGACGAACAGTGTGAGCAGTCAGGTCACATGAGAGCATCGGGCCGTATAGTGTGAGAACATACATCGTGAGCTACTAACTTCTAACCCCTGCAATTCAGTCGTACAGTTAGAGCAGGAGCTGAATAACGCAACTGAAAAAAAATCGCACAGTGTATGCCAACTTTACGGACAGTGTTTTACACTCTCTCCATGACGTATCTCCATCCGGTCACGGTAGATGGCCGCCCCTCCCTGAGCCTGAGTGTGCTGGAGGTTTCTTCTTGTTTAAAGGGCGTTTTTCCTTCCATCTGTCACCAAGCGCTTGCTCATAGGGGGTTGTTTGACTGTCGTTTTTTTTTCTTTTTCCTGTAATACTGTTTGGTTTTCACCCTACAATATACAGCACCTTCAGGTGACTGCTGCTGTGATTTGAAACTAGATAAATGAACCTGAACAGACATGTTTGTATCGTAGACTGTATATAAAACAAAGACACAGGGAAAATGCTGATTGCCACATTTATGTCTACAATTTTAAATTAAAAAAAAAAAATATTTGCTTGTTCTTTTATAAGATCCTACATGGACTTGCTCCACCCTCATTTGATGAGCTTGTCATGTTAAAACTGAATATTAGTGGAAGAGTAACCACTGTGCAAAACCTTTTAAACATATAATATTTATTAAACAGGTGTTATCAGTTAAAGGTAGAGAGACATGGAATAATATGCCATCTGTAAAGAGAGGATGCACTACCTTCAACACATTTACATGTTTAAAACTCAAAGGGTGGCTATAGAGGAACCAGATCCATAATAATTCATTTTATGCTAATCTGTGTCACATTTAATGCTGTATGTTTTCATATTTAGTTGTTGTTCTGTGTTTTCTTTTAATGTATTGTGGGTTTTCATGGTGTAATTTTAAATTTTTTTGTACATTGTCTGATGATGTGTTATTTTTCTTATTTACTGTTTTATATGCACTGTCCCTTTTATATCAATAAATTCAATTTCAAAAACTCATCAACGTTAGCATTTTGGCCATCGTGCTGTTTTCTTTGGCAGGAACATTTAGTGACGTGAGAGTGAAGTTATCGGGTGACAGAATGGGCTCAGGGCACAGAAACAGAATTCTGCACAGAATACTTGAGTTTCTGTCAGAAACTGTAAGCCATACTGTTTGTCAGATAATCGCTTTAAAGACACCGACAGCACAAAAACAGGGGAGAGTTCAAGAAGTGTTTCTTGTTAGTGAAGGTGACAGTTATGAACTAAAACTGCCTGCATGAACACACCGGTCAGTCAAACCTCTAACTTTAGGCCTTAATTTAGGCTGAATTATTAAAAAAAGGAAGAAGAAGAAGTAGGAAAGCACCATTTGTACAGTCAGTAAAAAGGAAATGAACTGTTTTAGCCTTTAAAAAAAAAAAATCTCCCTCAGGCTGAAAACAGGTAAACTTGGGGTGTCTATGGGGGATTTAAGGAACTGCAGTTTTTAACTTTCTCGTTTTGGCTTAATGTTCTTTGCCCTGTGGGCTGGAAACTGAAAATGGGGAACCATAACGAAACTATGCCTCTCCAAGGAGCACCAACGATGGTAAAACTAAACTCAGGTTAAAAAAAATGAAATTTGATTGTCCAGCTGAAGTGATTTGATGGCTTCTTTCATTTACTTTCATCTCTCTTGGCAGGACTTTTCTCAAAGGTAAACAAAAAGACTATTTGCAGTCGGTCAGCTGTGCAAATTCATGTGTTAAAGTTCACCAGACTGAACTGCAGGCAAAACATCCATGTGGATTTATTTCTCCTCTGCAAGCAAACTCGCTGAAAATGTGTTGGCACTAAATGATTTCACACTGAAATTTGATTGAAATGTGGGTGTTATACCGAGCCCCAGCGTTGACAGAACAGCCAGTGATGGAAAAAAAAAAACATAAGAAGGCAAGAAAAAGGAAAGAAACCAAGTGCTGCTTGCATATGAATATAAAATCTCCCACTGGATTCAATCCAAACTCCTCAATACATTCATGGCTTCTTTCTATTGTTTTGTATTCCTCACCCCAGCCCCTGCAGAAAACCATTATTGTCTTTCCCTTTTCTATTTCTTCAAACATACAGCTGTTTCTTTCCCTGCAGTCTGTCTTTCAGCCACTTTCTCCGTGTTTAATAGTCATTAATTAACCACTATCATGTACTCAGTAGATTTCAGAGCAGATGATTCTCCACAGAGCCGCAGCACAAGCCCTTCTTCCTGCTGGTTCCACAGAGCAGAGAGAAAACATAATCAGTGAACAGCTTTTCCTGTACAGTAGCTTGTGTGAAGTAATGCTGATGGCCTCTTGTAGCCGCCGACTGTATTACAGAGGATGGCTTTTGAGGCCGTCTCACTATAACAGCTCCTCAGACACAAGGCTTAGTTTGTTTTTTTATGGGTTTTTTTTGTTGTTTTTTTTGCTTTGGTCCCAAAGATGTGTCATCCCTCTATGGGAAGCAAAAAAGGCTTCTACATTTGATGCATCTAAGACAAATTTCAAATTTCCAACCCACAATGCTTTCATTACACTGCTTTTTACAGTTTATTCCACATGAGAAGATTCATGTGGCGCTTTCTCCCAAAATTCAAAGCCACTGGAAGTTGGAGGTGGAAAGGCTCTACTGACAACAGTTAATTAAGACTCTTGTGGCAGACTCTATGCAGACTGTCTCTTGCATGGTCAAGAGTTAATTAATGTGATACAGGGCTGCCTGTTTTATATTGAGCTACTGCTCACTGAAGTACTTGAAAAGTCTCCTTTTCCTCGCTGCACACACGTCGCTCTGTTTTAAAGATTTGTCGTGCCCTTTAAAGAGTCTGTTGCATGCGAAAGGAACTCAAGGTTTATCAAGTTTTACTCAATTAAGTAATAGAAGTATAATAAATGCACAATCATACAGCAAGAGCTGTGCTTGTGAAAAAAGGGTTCATTGCAATTACCGTCTCAGCACTTTAGTGGTCTCCACCCATCGTTTGCTCGTCCTGTCTTATGGAGTACAGTTAGCGGGCGCTCCAGTGATGCTCAGTTGAGTCATTTGTTTACATTTGGATTGCCAGCTGCTAGCATACGCTGGTTGTACTCAACAGTGTGTTTTTGAGCAGTGAAACAAGTTTTCTTGGGAATAGTTTTCTTGCATATTTTGTAAAGCATTGTGCTTTGTTGGAAGTTACTGAAGCAGTATGCTTTTTTACTAACTCACCATCAGAGGCTGATGCGTCTCTCACTCTCAGTGAAGACTGGGCTTGTCTCACTGATGTACCCGCTTAGCGTCAGTATATCACAATGTCATGAATCACTTTCAGTCAAGAGTACTCAGAAACCGCAACTCCCCCCGAAAGGCAAGAGGTACACTAAAACTTGAGCCTCCCATGCTGACGTTAGCCAGTTAATGGCATCATTGTGATGTCATAGAGCGTTGTACTGAAAAATTAAACAGTGTGCTGTACAGCTCTCTCCATGGCTTTTAATATGATATATTAGTTGATATGGTTCCTTGAAATTCTTTTAAAGGTCAACTTTGACCTTAAGCGCTAACAATTAAGACGCTTAGCTAATCTAGAAACTCACATCCCCCAAAACCTAGTATGTTATTGTGTATATTACTGTGGGTAATACAAGGTTTACTGATTTCCCAATTTTCACCCAAAATGAATCAGCTCAAGCTTTAATGGGTATCAACCACCACACAAAATTTGAAAACAACATTTAGAATCGGCATGGTGGCATGGTGACAAGCACTGCTGCCTCACAGCAAGAAGGTCCTGAGTTCAACTCCACCATCAGGCTGGGGTTTCTCTGTGTGGAGTTTGCATGTTCTCTCTGGGTACTCCAGCTTCCTCCCACAATCTAAAGACATGCAGTTAGTGGGGATAGGTTAATCAGTAAAACTAAATTGCCCATAGGAGTGAGTGTGAATGGTTGTGTTAGCCCTGTGACAGACTGGTGACCTGGTGTACTCTGCCTCTCACCCTAAGACAGCTGGGATAGGCGCCAGCCCCCTGGTGACCCTGAAAAAGAATAAGTGGAAGCAGATGGATGGATATCTAGAAAACTGTGGATGCTAGACTGCTAACAAACAGGATCTCCCTCCATTCAGGGGAGAATAACAAAAATTACACTGTTACCATTGTGGACAACAAAACATGGCATAGCTCTGCTAACAAACATTACAGGCTCTTGCTCTTTGTGGACTGTCCTCTGGTTGTATAGTCTGATTTGTCATTTCATAGATGCAACCACTGATACATTCTTACTTTTATGGCTATTTTTTCTTGCCCTGCTCTAGCCTTTCACAGAAAAAAAAAGGGACGTTATCGTCTTCCATCCTTAAACTCATTGCTTCACTGTGTCCGAAAGTTCTCTCTGAAGTTGGACTTGCAGCTCCCTCCTCGTGTGATCAGCTGCAAAATTTACCAAAACTTAAGCACCCGGTCTCACAGAGTGAATTTAGGACTATGCTGGGTGATGTGGTATTTACTTTAGGTGGGAAATGCTTACCACAATATCACTACCCCTGTGTTTTTGGCCTCACACAATGATTTTTACTGATATGTTTGGCTTTGTTAATTCTAAAATTCATACATTTTGGTTGGTTTTCTGTTGTACTCTATGCAACATTGGATATACTTGTATTGTGTATATTTGCTGTGTGTATTTGTTTGTGCAACTCCTGTTGATTAGACTGTTTTCTGTCTTTGACATATTATTCTTGCCAAACAGATTTTTAATCTCGAGGGTCTGCTCAAACAAAGATTAAATTATCATTATTATTATTATTATTTTGAAAGGTGCCTCTTTATGAGTCCCTTGCACATAAAAGGATACCTACTAATTAGGGCTAAGTAACAGACCAATCAAACACTAGAATTTTATTAATAACAAAAACTGGAGCAGGCTGTTAGTACGATTAACAGCACAGCAGGTCATGTGTTTGTCAGAAAAATGCCATAAGAGTCTCCAAAAAGCTCTGAAACTAGCAACATGGTCAGCTGCTAACGCCACGCTGGGGCACGTATCCATCACTCGTAGTAGTCCCAAATGTTTCTGGTCTTTAAACCAGTTTCTGGTTCAATCAAAAGAATCTAATCTGGGTTGCAGATTACATGAGACTGAATCACCTCAGAATATAATGGAGAGCTTCTTTTCATACTGTGGAAAGCAAACTAATCTTTTATTTATAAAAACTGCTGTAATGCCCCTTTAAATACCAGATAATTGTTGGGGGTTTTTGTAATTCACTGATCATGATTAAGCACTGAAGGTCTTTAGCTTTGACAGACTTCACATGAAAGGGATTCAACGGGACCAGAGGCCAAGCTAATTCAAATTTTAGGGCAGTCTTTGACTCACTCTGCATCAAAGTCCTCTGAGATCTCCACTCTTTGTTCTGGTTCGAGGGATGAAGACACGGTCGAAGACAATCAGGTTGCCATGCCAACAGTGTGGCACCCAGCAGCACTACCACAGCGCTGTCTCCTCTGACTGAGCACCTTTCTGTTTTACAGTATCCCACTTACACTCTGAGAGGAATTTGCACATCTAAGGTTCCCAGTTCAACATGCTGGTTTGGAGCAATTAGCGGCTGAAGCGCTATATTAATGAGCTCTACAGTGGTTATTAAAGAGCAGAAGGGAATTGTTTATTTTCTTTGTAGTTTTCTGTCTAAGCAAATGGTGAATTGCTCTCTTTTTCTGTAATTACTTTTCAAGGTGAAGGTAATTATTTTAAGCCTTACAAAACAGAAAACACTTCTACTTTGGTGTGACAGCAGTCAGCAAGGCTGAAGGTGTCTTTACAAACATCAAAGTGCACCACAAAGCGTCTTACACCTGACTGTACAGATGTAGATAGCTGTTTGCACACACTCATCATGGGCATGACTGTCATGATAATCTGGGACTTAATGATTTCTTGGGTGAGAGAGAGATACACTCCAACTAATTTTTACCAAAATTTTCATTGGTAAGTTGCACATTGACCAAATGCTTTTGGTAGCCATCAACAAGCATCAGGTATAATTCTGGCTGATTATTTGACCAATCTTCTTGGCAGAATTGGTAAAGCTCATTTAAATCGATTGGTTTCTGGGCACAGACTTTTAAGTGTAGTCCACAAATTCTAAATGTTGTTTAGGTGAGGACTTTGGGAAGTCCATTTCAGAAGAGGTAGTCCTCCTTAGTTATTCCATCAACTTTGTGCAATGCACCTGCACACGATGCTACCACCACCATGCTGGACAGTTAGCGCAGTGTTCTTAGGTTTGAAAGACTGAAATGCTTCTTGTCATTGTAGCCAGACAGCTCAGTCTTTATCTTGTCTGACCATAAAACATTTCTTCAGAAGGCGCTTGTCCATGTGGGCAGCTGCAAATTTCAGTTGAGCTTGAAGGTTTCCATTTTGGAGCAGGGGCTTCTTTCTTGGTTGGCACCTTCTCAGTCATGCCGATGTAAAACTCACATCACTGTGGACAGTGAAGCCGGCGTTCCAGCAGTTTCCTGTTCATGGCAGGCTTAAAGTCGTGGTGGTTCCTCTGTCCTGAGGGTGACAGTGTCCTCTTTCAGGCCTCGGCAAACCAGCTACACATTTGAATAACTTTGTACTTATTTTCAGTGGTTTGAGCTGATGATGCAGGAATCTGTAGTAACTTAGAAATTGTCACGGTTAGCGAGGCAAGAGAGAACGGACCCAAGTGCAGGTACTGACGACAGCGTAGCTGTGAGCGAGATTATTTAATGAAAGACAAAATGCAAATAAAAGCAGAGCATGGCGGGGGACTTAGACTAACAAAACCTAAACTGGTATAAACTAACAAAAGAACATGAGGAAAAGTAGTAAACGTTACAAAATCCTGAACACCAGGAACAAGGCATCTGAGACATAAACACCAAGATGATACACAGGATGACACACAGACAAACCAACAACAGAAGAAGACACAGGGCTTAAATACACAGAGGGATAACGAGGGAATGAGACACAGGAGGACAGCACAGCTGGGAGTAATCAAACATGACGAGACAAAGGAGGAAGCAAAACTGAAAACATTAACATAGGACACAGACTGTCAAAGTAAAACAGGAAACATAACAGAGAGATGCAGACTTGACAGGGGAGACAGAGCAAACATGGAACACAGAGAGAGAAACCAAAAGACTAAGAACTAAAAAAAAAACACAAAAGCAAAGACTATTAATAATAAACACCACAAAACACTGGGTCACCGGCCCAGGACCGTGACAGAAATGGGGCCAAGTGAACTTCCCCACATGTGTAAATCTCCAATTGTCCTTCTTAGATCTTCACTGACTTCCTTGTACTAACAATTAATATTGTTAATTGTTCAATTCAGTGAGAACTGTTAAACAAATTTCTTTATGTTGTCAAAGACGAACTACAAGTTGTCGTCAGTCATTATCACTAACAAGAAATTAATGCGCTGTGGCTTTGTAAAGTTAAACAACATTGTTAAACCTTCAACTCTGAGTATTAGAATATTTAAGTAAGTGTATGCGCACATTTGAACCTGTATTTTTATATATTTTGATGTGTTTGCGTGTTAGAGAAAAGCACCCTTAATCATACCCTGCTTTATTGTCGATTTCACTTTATAATGAAAAATGATTTACAAAATCAACATCATGTTGTGTTCAGGCTGGAAATTTACTATTGAGACAAAAAAAAAAAAAAAAAAACCTCATCAAGAGAATTTTAACTGACAGCTGAAATGGAAAGAATAATAACTTTCTCACAGACTCATTTAAGATCTGACTTATTGTTGGAAGCACAGGAGTTGCCCCCTGCTGGCCAGACTTTAAAGGCACTTTGTCAGTGCCTCAAATCTCAACTCTTAAATTTATCACGTTTCTTCCAAATAGTTGTTAATGGCATTGATTTCACACTTCTGCTCACGTTTCATGTGCCATTAGAGTTTCATTTCAGTGCCTGGATGTTTTTATATTTATTGTGTTTTGTGAAGGGATGCCAAATGCTATCATTTTTCTGTAAAGCAAATTTACCTATGGGTATTTATAAAGTAACCTTGAACCGTTTTCTTGTCCATTTAGAAGTGGAGAACATTACTATTGTGATGTTAACAAGATCGACATGAACACAGCTCCATCCCGATCAAACTAAATCCACCAGAGGTCTCTAATCAACAAGATACGTATTATTTGTTGAATACAGTCAAAAGCCAATGTGTCAGGGCTTTTCAACAGCTGCTGCATGAATTACAGATTCATGTCTGACTGAGTTTGTGTCTGAAAATAAACAAATTTGCAGAGCTTTACACTTCAGACTAGAATCAAGATGTCATGACAGCTATGATGGATGCTAAGACTTCATTTGAAGATGGCTGCTGGCCAGTAAAGGATTTAACTATAAAACTGAGCTCGTGTGAGACAGCTCACCTGCCTGAGGTTTTGATAGATCATAATCATTATACCTTTAGGTTCTCACTCACAGTCAGTGATGATCAATACTTACGATCAATTATTGTACATTTTTTTGTGCCACGTCATTAAAGGCTTGCAACACCGGGACCACACACATGGATTCTGCTGCTTTAGATATTCCTGAGTAGCGGCAGGTCTTCAACCAACTCCATGGAAAGACTCCAACAAACAGCTGCTTGTGTTCCTGATTCCAAAACCGTCTGGACACGTCTTCTTCTTTCATTTTAAAAATGCAGCCAAGCAGGATTGAAATAATAATGCAGACGCTGGCACAACTTTTTTTTTTTTTTGGTGAGCGAGCAGTTTATTTGATGATGCTTCAGGATCATCAAGTGCCCTGAAACTGAAAACGTGGAGATAAAACGACTCCCTAATGCAACGTGGTCAATTATTTCTTCATTTATCTTTTAAGCCTGAAGCCAGTTCATTAGTGTCTTTTTTGTTGAGTCACAACATCCCCACCGGCTTCTATTTGTGCTCTCTTTACCTCTTTTTCTCGTCACTCCATCGCGCCACCGTTTCTCCTGTACCTTGCAAATCGCTGCCTGACACTCACTTTTTCCTCCTTTTCATCCGTCCATCAATAATCCTTCTCTAGTCACTCCCCGCCTTGCATCCTCTTTACATGACATCCTTCCTGCTTGCTTTCTCTGATCTCTTTGCCGTCTTTTCACCACCACTTCACTCCCACTTTCTCTTGCTTTCCCTCCCATTCAAAACTGATTTGCTTTGCGTCTTTGCCCTTCACCCTCACTCTCAGACACGCCCAGAGAGAGATGGTGACGGAGTCCAGTGAATTCCCGAGCTGGGCTCCCACTGCATTTACATTCTCTAATCTTGAAACAAAAGGAACGAGGCGATGAGCTGGTGCCTCGTGGGAAAGGTCAAATTGCTAACTAATCTGCCCTCCCCTACTGCCCCCACTCGTCCCACTCCCCAGCCCCTCCCCGGTCTTCCCACAGCGCTTTGTAAAAAGCCCACTGTGTCATTGCACTCATGTCTGGAGGTCACTGTACTCCACGGAGCGACCTCGCAAGTTTTGTGTAGCAATTAATTACCGTCACCGTGGCCGGCACATATGGGCCTATTATCATAAGGCCTCATGGGAGGATATTTCCTGCAGCCATTATTCTGCGGGAAGTGACAGGGAACATTTTAAAATGCCAACAGGCTTTTACTTCCACTGCTTTGTTGGTGCTGTAGTCAGGACAGACACGAGCAGGCAAAGACCGCTGGCTTTTTTTAACAACATTCCCGCTTCATGGATATGCGGATTTTGTTTGTGCAACACACTTTGAACCATTAAGAGGGTATTAAGAAAATTAACCAACATTACAACAAGGAAGCAGGTGGAGTATGAGGATCACCTGATCTGTCACCACAAGGTGAAGACACATCATTGAGATATTACAATAAAACAGAGTGAAAGCGATGACTTCCAGCAAGGATGAAAGGACATCAGCAGACATTAGTTATCCAGTAAATTAGTAAATGAGCTATTTTAATTATTTTCTGTTCTCTTAAAGCCTTTTTTAAATAATGCAGTTTTCATCCGTCTATCATCCATCAATTTTCCAGGTTGCTGGGGGCAGCAGTCTCCCTCACCCTGGATCACGTCTCCCAGCTCCGACTGGGGGAAACTGAGGTGTTGCCAAGCCTGTCGAGAGGCACTGTGTTTCCGACATTTTAGGTCTGCCGGCTGATTGGACGTGCCAGTCACATCTCACCTAGGAACCATCCGAGTCAGATGATTGAGCTGGTTTCTTTCGATGTGGAGGTGCAGCAGCAGCTCTACTCTGAGCCCAGCTAAGCTCCTCATCAGCGATCAGCTCATTTCCACTGCTTGTATTGGGAATCTTATCATTTTGGTTTCTACCCACGGCTCGTGGCTAAAGGTGAGGGTAAGAATGTTCCTTTCATGGCAGCTCTCTCGTGCTCCACATTCCAAGAACTTGTGGCAGAAACTCACTGTTAACCCGAAGTGTGCGCTCCACTCTTCTCGTACATCATGGTTCCAAATATGTTTCCAGAGAATGAAAAAGATCAGGAAAGAAAATATTTATGAATCCCAGACTTGAGCACAAAGGTCACACACAGATTAACAACATGACTACAACATCAGAATCACAGGAAACTACGCTGATGGTGGTAAAATCAATCAAGGGCCCTTTCCACCTGGCCATCTCTGTTTTTCTCACTCTGATTCTTCATTGTCTCTCTAACTGAACCACTGTCCCGAGTCTCATCTGGCTGAAATGCCTTTTTTTGTGGATCTTTTACTTTCAGACAACAAATCTGAACTAAAGTAAGCAAACACACCAAATGCCTTCTTCTGTAAATGGTAGAAAAGTCCGCATCACTCCCAGCCTCGCTGAATTCAAATAGATTTTTAAAATTTTATTAATCACTTTTTAAGCTCCCGCGGCTTTATGCCTACTTTATAGATTTACTCACACCGTATGAAGCCGCCTGCGTTCGTGGGGTCAGACCCTCCCACGGCCCGCCTCATTACAAACACACGTTTTCTGTGAAGCTGCAGCAGAGGAACTCATTACGGAGGAAGTTCTCAGCATCTGCTCGTTAATCACTCCTCAAAACTTTTACACAAAGGCTTGTGTGAATGCATCCTGCAGCATTTTTTATTGAACTATACTTATTAATTCATTTTAGCTGCAATATTATTAACACATTTTTTTCAGGTTTTATGCCTTATTTTATTTATTGTTTTTAGCTGTGTGCTCTCCATTATTATTGAATATGCAGAACACAGTAAAATTTTACTTTATAAAAAGTGCTTTGGAGACATTTCAGCACCACGGACAGCAACCGTCTCTGAACAGATATCATTGAGCTCTTGGACGATTAAGGAAGATGGAAAAATGCATCTGGAATAATAAAATTCAGAAAACAGTCCACAGACTGGAAAGTTTACAACATTTATCCCAAAACATTCATTATTACCGGAGTCGCTATAAAAGCAAAGCTCAAACACGGGTTCCTTTTTTACGTTTTCTTTTTCTCATGATGAGACTCTGTTAATCTGCATATTCTGTGGGAAATCTGTTTTAATATTTTACAAGACAGCTGATTTTTAAAAAAATGTTTAACTTTATCGACCCTCATGCTTCAGGCTCTTTTAAATGCAGTCGCTGCAGTCTCAGATGACATGAAATGACTAAACTATAAAATCTGCCTCAGCTTTGTCCACACATTTATGTTTTCTTAATATTTTGTTAATATTCACAGATTACACAGGTCTGCAACCAAAAAACTGCACAGGATTTTTTGACTGTTTCTTATAGATTTTTACTCACTGAAACCGGGAAAAATATTTTAAAAATTCCAACTCGTCAGGTTTTCTTGTAAAACTCATGTTTTTAGTGTAATTATGCGTACAGTTTCCCTTTTTAAACTGAAATCTGGTATCCTATTGTGGCAGGAATGAGGCACAATGCCACCATGTGCTGACATTTTCACTTTATTTACTGGTTGCTGCTCACACACTTCCAGGCTGCAGCTCCCTAGCTGCCAGACACACATATCCACAACAACAACATGACAGTCAAAGCATCGACTTTTAAGCCGGTGAGGCGTGATTGCGGATGCCGCGCAGGTGCATCCATCTCACCTGCAGCGGCACCGCAGACCACGCCCTGCCACACCTATACTTGAGTCAAAAACCATATCCAATAATGATTTCTTACATTAATTTAATATTTCTAAGAGTGACACTCAAGAGAAATACAAATAGAAAATGCGAGGAATTGAGGGGGTTCAGTGTGTGTGTGTGTGTGTGTGTGGGGGGGGGGGGGGGGGGGGGGGGTGGAAGGGGGGGGGGGGAGGGGTGTGGGGGGGGGGGGGAGGGGGGGGGGGGGGGGGGGGGGGGGGGGGGGGGGGGAAAAGGAAAAAAAAAGG
>VVHJ01007101.1:7403-18117 GCA_015107715.1 Tylochromis polylepis
GAGGGACACATCAACCGTCAAGTCTGTTCTGTCTTTCTCTCTTTTTGACCTCCACTTCTCTCTCTTGCTCTGCTTCCTCACCTTCCTCCTTCTCCTGGCTGCTATCATAGAAGTAGATGTGCTGTGTGGTGAGTTCCAGGCGGCCGGGAACCACGTCCACTATCGTCACCAGCTCACAATCCTCCCACAACACCAGCTTCTCCTTCTGGCCCGCCTCCTCTGCTTCAACCCTGCAGGAACCAGAGTGGGATGTTGCTTACAAGGCCTTTCAGTAACTCAGCACATCTACACGTGAACATGCTCTGTTGATTGACAGTCATTATTTGGTGACTGACTGGTTGTTGGCAGCAACAGGGTCGTCCTCTGGCAGCTCCAGGATGTCGTCTTCCAGGTCGCTAACTTTGACTTGCTTCACAGCCTCCAGCAGCAGAGACTCTGGGTTTACACGCTGCTGATGGACACCTGAATAAAGCAAGGGAGACGGGTGGGAATTAAAAACTGAGGCGGCAAATTAATATTACCCGGCACTGCTGAAAATCAACTTCTTTGCACGCCTGTCAAGGGCCATCAAATGACAAAACAGTACTGGGTCAGCTCGGAACAGAACCTCTACAGATTTCAGTACACAATTTGTTTTGGGGGTTCCCATATAACCATTCATGTACTTTGTCTGGGAGAAAATGCAGATTGGGAGGTATTATAAAATTAAGCCCCAGAATAAGAACATTTGTGTTTTTACTCTTAGTTCCACAAATCTGTCAAAACACATGGTGCTTAAACTGTAATCCATCTGTTCTGACTCTCCAGTGTGACAACATGCCATTTACTAAGGAATAAATACCAAGCAGTGTAGATATCCCTCCTTATAAAGTACACAGAGGGGTAGAGCATTAAGTTGAGCTTAAAGAGGATTTTAAAAGTTTGTCCTTTTTAATCTGTTTATCACAAGTAGGTTGGATGAGTGTACTCATGATATACTGTACACACACTTTTATCATTACATCCACCCACTGACGCCTCTGCTGAAGCAGCACCTGCTGCCAAACAGAGACTCTAAAGTCAAAAATATTCAAGCCTACATTTCTCTACAGAGACGACTCAAGTGCCAGGAGCTCGTCTAAACAGAGAGAGACATTTCAGAGGAAAAGAAATGTTATCTCACCCAGGTTGTCTCTCAGAGCACTGGCCTCTCTGTGAGCATCAAAATTATAGTTACGGACCAGCTTCAGCCTCATGCGGGAGTAGTTTTCAGCACTCGATACCCTCCAGTGCATCTCATCCTGGTGCCTGTTAGAAATGTTACATAGGAGGCTTTAAGCACACTTTCATTTATATCAATCTATTTCTATTCTATTCATACTTATACTTGTTTTTTTCCCATACCAGTGTCATTCTTTCCATTTCATCTTGATAACTAAACTGAGCCTGAAACTCATACTGAGAACATTTGTTTTACAGCAACAGGAACCATACAGTGGAAGAACAAAAGTTAAAATCAGTACCTGTCAGCCCAGGGCCCTCTCTCACAAACCAGACCCCGCCGCGCTGCTTTCCACTGCCTCAGGGTGGCATTATTCTGGCTGTGCTGCTGCTTCAACATGCTGTTGTAGCGGAGGTTCTCCTGGCGACCACGGCGTGAGAAAGGCTCCACAAATTGCTCCTGAGAGACAATAGAAGGAGAAGAGGAGGCACGTGAGGTTTTTTTTCTCTTTTTACAAAGAAGCGCTGTCTGAAGTCATCACCAATTCCTGAACATGCCAGCTAACCTGGAAGCGGATCTTGCTCTCTCCTCTCTCTCTCTCTCTCTTATGCAAGCTGACCATGAAGGCCTCGTAGCACTCTTTCCAGTACAGAGCCATGGTCTCATGGCCCTGACTGAACATCTCAATTTCATACTGCTTCATGTACGGAATAATCTGAAGACAGACAAAAGACAGGCAAAATGAGTAACTCCTGCATTTTTTTCCTTACACTGAAGCAACAGCAGCACCAAATTCTAATCTCCTACATATTTATCGAGGTAGACACGCCATTCAGGTGAGTTGCAGTAAAGCTTGAAGTCGTCGAAGAAGGAGGGGCTCCCGTTGGTGTCGGGCAGCTGAGGCAGGTGCAGCTCCATGTAGAGGAGGCGGTGGACTTTGGAAAGCAGCGTTCGCAGCAGTGGAACCAGGAAAGAGTACGTCTCCTCAGTCTGCTCCTGGATGGAGCGCCGCAGGATTCCCTCCACCTTCCCTAGCAGGTAGCATGCCTCGTCCTGGCTGGAAATCTCCTTGGTCTGCAGGATGCCATTAAGCTTGGCGGTGGCCATGGCACACACCTGGGACAAAGGTTATTTATTACTGTGTGCGCACGGGATGCAGTATGACGATGGGACACTGAACAAAAAAAAAAGGTTCACCTCTGGGTCTTCCTGAGCCATGAAGCCCAGGAGCAGCCTCAGTCCAACCTGGGAGAGCTGGAACCACTGAGAGCCAGAGGAGTACCACACCATGAGGCTGTCCATCAGCGTCACCGCCTCTTCCAGCACCTTCTCTGTCCACAGTGCTGGGTTGATGAGACCCTCCGCCTGCACGAAGTCTTGTACCATGTGAAGTAGGCGAACCGCATTCTCTGTGTGCTGTGGTAGCGTAGCGGCTGAAGCCTCGCGGTTGTCGCTCACCGCCCACTCCAACATACGCTCCATTAGACTAGAGGAGAAAGAGAGCGCACAGAGATCATTCAACATGTTTTAAGCTTCAACTTTGCCGAGCACTGTTAATACTCGAATACAAGGCTGACCTGAGCTTTATTTGGTCGACAGGAAGGAGCAGCTCGTTGGCAGTTCCCAGTTTGGTGAGAGCAGAGAAGACCTGACCACGCTCCAGCCACGCTGAATCATCGGAGCCCTCAACGCCTCGCCACATCACACACAGGATGACCTCCAACAACATGCTGCACAGCTCCTCCTCTGCCCGCTAGGGGGCGACATTACACCAAAGAGAGAGAGAGCTGTCATTAGATCAGGAGGGTCAAACTCAGGTTTACTAAAGGCCACAGTGGGAAAAGACAATCACAACATGCGCCAGAGATATGTGTAGTTTACTGACATGCTAAATGTATTTTAAAATGAATATCCCCATGTAAGCTTCCAGAATTTTCCTTTTTTTTCAAAAATGTATTTATAAATTTTCCAAAATTTATTAAGAACGCAAAAATTACAGTAGATTAGATTATTAAATAAAGTGCTTTTCATTCACCTAATGGAGACTGTAACTGCAGTGCATGTAGCAGAACATAATGTGAACGAGAATTAAGCAGCCTTAATGTTGTGCACTGTACGTCCAAGGGTACTTTTTATTCTTCCATTTAATGTTTTCAAGCTTCTCTCCAACCCTCCTACAGCTTCACTATGACCCTCCTTCAATGGTAGAATAATTAGATAGTTTCCAAAATTGATGCTGTTGAGAACAGACCGGACTTCACATAGATATTTAAAGTCATCCTTTTCACAAAGTATTTCAGCCAATAATTATCTGTGACTGTAAGGACTACTGAGCAATGAATTCTGGTTAAACTGAGTAGAGGTTTGTGAAACAGGCTTAAGATTAAGCAGCGACTCTTTTTCCATATACCACTTTGAAAATGTCAAATTGGAGGTTCTAACTGACAGCATCCTGCCGTGGATAGAGACAGGTTGTCTCTCTCTGCTCTCCCCTGCAGTGAGACACTGAAGTGATGGAAAACAGCTTATTAGATAAAAGTCAGCGGAGGGCACCCTGAGGTGACAGTGACATTTCACTCAGTGAGTCGGAAGCTTTTGCTGTTTACTAGCATTAACACAGCATCAGAATACTGACTACCATATACCATTGCACTGCAAGCTGTGATCAGTTGCTTTAAAGACTTGTAGGTGATAATGGGATTCTATCATTTTTGGAATTCTTTGAAAGAAAAAAAAAAAATCAGTGTAACATATGACAATCTCAGTGAATGAATAATCAGATCCATGACTGATGGAAGGTTTTCATTTACAGCTTGCACTCAGATTCCACTGACTGACATCCCTATTGCAATGTTTACCTTAGGGACCATCTGTTGGCATTTATGTCATTACTATTCCTGTGCAGGAACAGACACTTCCTGCACAGTGACTCCAGTGCTTCAATTCTGTTTTAGAGAATTTTAGGAGGAGATGCAAACGGCCACAGTTTGTGCTGTCCCTCTGTACAAACATGTAGATTTAAAACGGATACTGGGGACATGTCCCCCCCCAAAAATGTGTGCATTTGTGATTTTTGTGTTTTCTTCACCAGAATGAAGAAAATGCGACAATCAAAATGTACTGGACCAGATTGTGTGGCAAGACCCCGGTTTAACATCTTCTCTTCCAGTACTCCAATATTTGAATAAACCCTAAAGCCAAGCCAACACTTTTTTAAAAAGACAGAGAATAGACTAATTAGTGGTTGGCATTTTCACAGATGTGTTGAAAATAACTTTTTTTCTTTTTTTAAAAAAAATTCCTGGGCTGGAATTCATGATCCCCCAGTTCAATATGCCCCCCCCCCCGGCCTTGTTTTTTTTCTCCTCTGAGCCTGACATGATATTTAAAAAGTAAGCAAAAGCATAACATGTTATATTTAAATTAAGTGCAAAGCTGTCTAGAAGATTCGAGGGATCACCTCAGCATTGTTGAAAGACTCCCCCAGCGAGATGTTGTCACTAAACAGGAAGCTGTCTTCAGTGAGGGAGGAAGTTGCTTCTCGATCCCCAGAGTTCCCTGGGAAAGGCTTTGAGGTTTCCAGTGGTGAGGGCGTGCTGGGCATGCTCCCAGGTGTCTGGCTGCCACTCTCTCCACCTTCATATGCCTGCAGATGGGACAAATCCAGCATCAAGCCTCCTGATTTTCCCAACACCCAGGGCTTGACGTGGGGCTGCGGCTCAGTGGAGGCAGAGGAAGACGGCGTATCCAACAGCGAGATGACGTCGCTGTTCTCCAGGCTGTCCACAGAGCGGGTATCACTTATGCTGATCCGATCATCCTCCACCCGGTCCAAGCGCCCGGCGCTGCCTGCCCGTGCCCTTCTCTCCAATGGCAGCTCCAGGCGGTTGCTGCCACCGCTGGTCCGACTCAGCTCCAGGCTGCAGGTGCTGACAGTATCTGAGCCACGCAGCGCCAAGGACCCTTCACCCCTTAAGTACAGCCGCATGAGAGTGTCCTGCCAACACTGCTGCTTTGAGATCTGAGCAGCAGCATCCTGTTGGGACTGAAGCAGCTGGTACACCTAAAGGCAGAGGAGGCAGTAGATTCAACTTTAAAGATGAGAAAAAAGAATCTTCAAAGCCAAACTGCAACTGTAAGTTACAGACAGACAGAATTTGAATTAAGGCTTTTAAATGTCACTTCACCAGTATTACCTCACTAAACACTTACCTGACTGCAACTTTAAGATTACAATCACTAGAGTCCAGAGCTATTGAGGAATTATGCTCCTTTTGTGAATTATGACCCCATCACAGTTAAAAAAGGAGGATAGCAAAGAAAGTGAGCGAGCGCTTGGCGACAGTGGGAAGGAAAAACTCCCTTTTAACAGGAAGAAATTTGAGCAGAACCGGACTCAGGGTCAAGTCAGAACTTACTCCTCTAAGTGACTATACGGTGTCTGCATTTTGGCCCATCTAGACGGTTGCGCTCTTGCTTGGTGCTCCAGACAACCAGAGGTGATGCAGCTATAGCTGGTTCTGTCACACAGTCACTGGGTTCCTTAGGGAACATTCAAAAAACTTTTGTCTGGCTGGAAATACACTCGCTTTCCAGCCATGCATGCTCAATTTTAGTTGCGGACTGTGTTTCCAAACAATTTTAGAGTTTTTGGCCATGCCATGATTACTGTGGTGCCACTTTGACTGTTAAGGGTAAGAGCGTTATGTCTATAACGTCCCTCTGTTCCTTGAAAGAGAGGAATGAGATACAACATCAGGTTCCCTGCAGCACACCTGGGCTCGGTGAAGAGTAGCTCAAACTTAGGGGTAACTATGATGACAGGGTGTACAGGCAGGCCGATGCATATGTCAGCACAGGTCATTTGCCTTGAAGGCATCACTATAGGTGTCTTCAGCCAAGACACACAGATCATGACATTGCATACTTATTTATTTTATATATATGTATATATACACGTGTGTGTGTGTGTGTGTGTGTGTGTGTGTGTGTGTGTGTGTGTGTGTGTGTGTGTGTGTGTGTGTGTGTGTGTGTGTGTGTGTGTGTGTGTGTGGTGTGTGTGTGTGTGTATGAGCGCGTGTCTGTGCACATTAATGCGTGTGAAATGCTGCTTCAGGATAACTTTAGTTTTGGTTGGTGTTTAAAGCTGTGGAAAGTGGAGAAGGAGGTGAGGGTGTGTGTCGACTAGACAGCTGATGGCGTGGTAAATGATCCAAGTGAGTAATCTGCACTGCATACACATATTATGAGCTGTTTGCACTGCAACCCTGACCTTTTTAGACATTACCCAAAAGAAGTGCTTGTGCGAAAGCGAATGATTGGATATTAGACACCTTTAATTCTTCCGAAAGTCAGAAGGGACAACCACACACAATGTCCAGTACAAAATTACAGAAACAAAGCAACAGTAATCTCTGCAACTGTTAAGATCTAAATCCATCAACCCTGGGTTCTCTCCAGGTACTTCCTTCCACAGTCCAAAGCCAAGTGTGTTACATTGGTCATAGGTGTGAATGTGAGTGTCTGGTTGTTCGTCTCTATGTGTTAGCCCTGTGACAAATTGGTGGCCTGTCCAGGGGTTACCCCACCTTTCAGTTCACCCAGTAAAATTCAGTTGGATAAGCAGAAGATAATGAATGGATGGATGGATGGATGGATCCACGTACAAGCCACAAAGTAGAAAAAAACAGCCAAGCATCGCCAGCTACACTGCCAGCTACAAGTCACTTAATGCATCATTGGTCCGCTCACATTTCATTTGCAGTGCGTCATGCCCGTCATTCATCGACAAGTTGCTTCTCTGAAAAAGACCTGTAGCCATTGATTGTTCACTGGAAGTGTGAAAACAGCATGAAACAGCAGTAATCTATACGAGCGAGAGAGCGCCCTGCGAGCAACTTTATTGGAATATTGGAATTCATAAATGCGAGATAGCAAATGCATTATATTTGTAGTGAAACTGTTAGTAGTCTGCGTAATAGTAGTTGTAGTAGTATGGCCCTGTTTTGGGGCCTGCTCACCTTGTCATGTGCACGATGGGCAGAGAAAGCAGCAGTGTGTCCCCCACACATTCCAGAGGACGCATCAGGGACAACAGGCATGACAGTGACTTAGTCAGACACGGAGGAAATGAAAAGCATTAAGAGGAGGTGGGCTGAAAAGTGACTTTCAGTTGCACCGCGAACGAAAGCAGTACTCCGTATGAGCCAATGAGACGCGTAGAAGGACATGAGCTAAGCTACCAGCGCATGTGGGCTGACACTGAGAACTAATCGGGCAGGATTGTGGCTGAGCTTGACCTCGTGGCCTGTCTGCACTCATGCTTTGCTCTATTTTTCATTGCGGTATCTTTGACAGTTACCATACAGCTTGTGTATGGTAAAAGACCAACAAAGACACATATATGTGATTTAGTGTAAAATATATGTGTTAATAGCATATGGCTTCAACATACGGATGTAAATGTGGTCTAAGATAGGATTATAAATCAAAGAAAGTAATAACTTGTGTGGAAATGGTGACTATTGTGGACAGATGAAATAAGAAACCCCCCCAAGAAAAGCAACATACATAAATAATTCCACTTCAGTGCTGAGCTCTCTTTGGCTAAATCCACCCACAACTGGCTGCGGGATATCACTTGTTTGAACAACTGTTGCTGGGTTGACAACTCCCAGTTTTAGAGTTTTTGGCTGGATCCACATCATGCCTCGTCACTCATGGGAAGAAACGGAAGTAAAGCCCCGGGATTCTGTTGGCAACAGTCAGACTGAAACAGGCTTAAGACCGAAGGATGGAGCCGAGAGGAAGAAACCCACGACAGAGAATAGTTCCAAGGGAGCAAGTGAAAGATTGGAACAGAAGACATTTCAAGGGTTTATCTTGATTAACTGACCAAAGAAAACACACAGAGAAAGACAAATAGCAAAAGACAAATGCTACAATAAGAGAGACAAATAAAATACTTTCTTGGGAGACTGAATGTAAACCAAGACCGAGAACGATCCTGGATGGCAATGAGCCTGAGACACCCCTGGCCATATTTAATCATCAAATATTAATGCAGTAAAGATGGAATACAGGAAATTAATATTCCCCATTAACAAAGAAGAAGAGTGAGCAGCGGCTTGCGATGGCCGCGAAAGACAAATGGCCTCCGTCCAGCGGTTTACGTTCTGCTCTTACTTTCCCTGATTATGGGATCCAAATCAGGTCACGGTCTACATCCTATATGATAATCTGGACACTCATCTGTTCCACCTCACATTTATCATGCTCACTTCCCCTTCACTCTTTATTTTATGCTGTTTAAATTAATCATCTATTACTTCCTCAACGTGTTTTGTTTTCCTTGCTGCTAAGTGCACATTGTAGCCGTGTTTCCATAACTAACTTCCCAGGATCCACCTGTCGGTCAAACGTGGGCGGGATGATCTTAAATTTGAGTTTGCGTGCGTACTGTTCTTACTGGTATTTACCTGTCTTACTGACCCAGTTTCTCTTCCTTAGTTCACTCTAAAAAAACACTGTAAATAAGACGCATCACTTCCCGTTGCACATGAAAGTCGACTCCATTTCAAGAGGTCAGATGATAAAGACGCTGATTTCAGCGACAGTTCAAGATGATGGACGGCTTAGGCACTAAAGTCAAAACATATCCGATGGGTAGAAAATGGTCCGTTCCAGCTGCCGGCTACTGAAAGTTTTAAAAAAAAGGAACGGGGATACTGTATTCTCACCGGGCGAGTTTTTGTTGTTTCATGTGTTTCATTTTAACTGGACTGTCTAGTTTTCAGTATCGGCCGTTTTTAACGTGTTTCCATACCTCTGAATCACCGTCCACATCTTTGATGTAAGAAAAAAGGTGTGGCAGTGTCACTTTGATGACTGTTTCTACCAACTAAGTAAACAGAATATAAATCAGTGCTTTTTGGGTGGCGTCGAGAATGAGTAACTGGTTCCCGTGCCAGAGTATAGAATACAGGCGTTCTGAAGCTGCTGGTGTCACAGAGATATATGTTGGTGTCTTGATGCAGGAAAACTAAGTGCCCAGAGGCAGTCCTGTCATAAATCATGAGTTTCTTTCATGACTCATGTGGGAGATTTGTATTTTACACTTTGTTTCGTTATGTTTTAATACCGTTTTGACACGAGGACTTGGGAGAATTGAACCACTGACTTTTCAGTACGCTACCTCTTAAGCCACAGCCACCTCACCAGCGTGGAGGCATAAATCAGCTAGCTCTCCAGAGGACAAATTTCAGCACGGCCTTGGACTGCAGCTGGTGACGGTAATCCCTATTGGATCCATCCATTTTCTTAACATCGTAACTAAGGGTTGTAGGAGATCTATGTCAGCCTAGCTGCCACTAGTCGAAAGGCAGAGTACATTCTGGACTGGTCGCCAGTCCCTAACAGGGCTAACACAGAGAGACAGACGGCCAAACACTCTGACATCCACACCTGCAGCCGATTTGGAATCACCTAACAAACATGTCTTTGGACTGTGGGGGGGGGAACCAGAGCACCCAGAGGAAACCCACACAGGCACAGGAGCGCAGGGAGAGCATCCAAACTCCACACAGAAAGACCCAGCTGACCAGAAAGTTTGAATTGGTGAACTTCTTGCTGTGAGGCAGAAGTGCAAACCGTTGCACCACAGTGCTGCCCACCTGACCACCCTACCTCGAGGAAAACACAGTAAGGACCTGGTTAGCAGAGTAGAATAAGACCGAGGGGATTGTCCGGTAGTACATGATCCGAGTTACTGGCTGGAAAAAATAAAAACAAATGGCCACATGTGCTTGGGTGGCTTGTGTTTTGCATCCCATAGCAACAGTAACCCTGCACACTGAAAATGAAACATTGTGCATGTAATTTTAATGCTGAAGGGTCCTTCGGAAGCATCTATGTGTGATGACCTGTTGGCACATGAAAAATAAAAAAGTCGTCAAATCCGATATTATCACTAATGCGACTGCTGAATCTAATTTAAGACGGTCCACCTCTTCACTTTAATTATTTGTGGTTTAACTTGTTACGGGGCCGCTCCCAATATACTTCATGACAAATACGGACAACTTCTGCGGTGTGGCTCTTGGGGGATCATATACCGGAATAATGCATGAATGTTCCAAACTCCCACAGTACAAACATGATGCGGCATGACAATGCTGGAAGCCGAGGGGTGTCCAAGCCTGCTGGGAACTGTAGTTGTTGAATGCAAATGGTGTTTTGTGATGAACGACGTGTTCAAGTGACGTGCTTTGAGTTTTGTATCCACCCCGCTCTGACAGTTGATGCTTCTTCTTTGTTTTCCTACTCTTCTGCTGCCTTTCCGCTCCTTTTCTCTTGCTCCATCCTCTTGGCGAGTGATCCTAACAAGGCGGATTATACATTTTCAGACTGAGAGCAATCCAGATATGATCAAGTATTTATGTAAGCTGCACTCTCACTGCTCAGATACATACAGAGCTCTCTCGACTCAACAGCTGTTTCATAACCAGCAGTCGC